>BGPR01002098.1:32610-60908 GCA_013235015.1 Araneus ventricosus
ATTTGTTTTGATCCTTCAAACCACGCGTGGTTCCAACTTTGGTTTACATGCGACGGAAGTTTATTTGACGTCTTTTATTATTCTAGTTTTCTCTACATGTGTTAGGAGTATACGAGAAAGTTTAGGGGAGACCACTCCCGCTGGTTACTTTCTCGTATACGAAGTATACAAAGAGAAAGTATTGTTATCGTCAAAAAATTCGAACTCGAGATTTTGACGAATCTCCACGTTTTAGATCTCCCTGAGTCCGAAAAACACAATTTTGGAATTATGTCTGTCTGTGTGTCTGTGAACACAATAACTCGAAAACTATTAGAGCTACGGGGATGAAATTTGGTATGTGGTCTTAAAACATAATTTGTAGGTTTCTATCAAATTTTGGACAAAATCCGTCAACGGGAAGTCTGTCTGTCCGAAGTCATGCGAACACTATAACTCAAAAACTTGAATAGCTATATGGATAAAATTTGGTACACAGTTTTATCGTCATGAATGTAGGTCCGTATAAAATTTTGGGCCAAGTCCGTCAACTGGTTGACTTCGCATATTTGATTTCTTCGCCATTGTACGAAGCAAAAGAAAGGCATGCGTTTTTACTGCTGTTCCCGTAACACGCTGTCTTGACTCAATGCCAAATTCTTCTCGAATAAAAGTGAATTAATTATGGAGTGTTTTCTTTTAATTTTTCTTTCACGCCGAAATATTTTGTCAATAAGAGTTGCATATTTGATTTGCGGTTAGTTTTATTTCGTAATGCATTTTTTTCTGAGTGGATTTTGCGTTATTTTTACTCTGACAGAACGGAAGTAGTTGTTAAAAGTAAAGTTATAAAGTAACAAACCAAAATTAGTGTCAATTGAGTCATCAGTTCTGTTCTTCATGCTTTTTTAATTTCTTAAGCACTCTGCCAATGTGCATGATATTTTCAGCTACAACTTGTAACAATCAGATCGGAGATATTGCTGGCAAGCTAAAAGGCTGCTTAGATGTGTGCAAATCTTTTAGTAACTTGCATTAGATAATTGAAATTTGGTATGTGGTCTTCTAATTTATCCACGCGATGGGAGGGGAAACAGCGCCTTTTTGGGGAAGTATACGAGAAAGTTTAGGGGAGGCCACTCCCGCTGGTTTATCACAATATCGCTCTTAAATATCCTCCATTACCAACGTTACTTTAGCGTACCCCTAACTGGTGTACCATGTACCCCCAGGGGTACGTGTACCACAGGTTGGGAACCACTGCTCTAATAGATAGAATGACAGATGGTCAATACATAAACGCATATGGTCCGTAAGTTGACACATGCCTACAATTCTAATAATAAAACCTTAATGTAAGTTTCATTCATCTAGCCTTCTGCGTTTTTGAGACATAGGACCGACAGACAGGGCCTTATTTCCCGTAGGAGTAGGGCGCTGTCTATGGGGGTGTCTCATGCAAAAGAAATAGCAACCAAATATTTACAAAGTTTTCAGTATTATTTTGAAATGGCCGCATAAAATTGTATTTTTTAAATTTACATTCGCTACATTAAATATATTGAACGATCCTTTTTTTTCTGTCTTCTGTGGACTTCATCATCTCGTGCCTTCGAACTTATTTGCATTGAAAACACTTAAATAAGTTCTGTTCTGCTTACTTAAATGATCCTTCAAGCCAATTCACGGACAAAAACACAAGCGAAGAAGTTCTATTAGTTATTTCATAAGATTTTAAGAAATTCGATGGAGTATTTTTGTTGGTGTTAATCACTCACTACTTACGAAATGACATTCATAAGTAGTCAAAATTTGAATAAACCAGCGGGAGTGGCCTCCCCGAAACTTTTTCGCATACGACCGGGACCTTGGAGATAAGCAGATGCGACTAACACGGGTGGGGCAAAAATACACTGCGCGCCAGAAAAGTATGCGATTATACAGACAGTCAACCCTTTGACGGATTTGGCCCAAAATTTGTTACAAACTCACATTTGTGATGAAAAAACTGTGTACCAAATTTTATCCATCTAGCTATTTGGAAGACAAAATAAGCAGCGCCTCCTGTGTCATGGAAGAAGACACAACGAAATACGAATGGATGGTGCAACTTCGTCCATTCAACACAATCTTCCAAGCAGAGCTTCTTGAGAGCTATACAGGAGGCTTGTCTTTGGGCAAGCAAGACCAACCAACAGGTTGAGGTATGGTCAGACAGCGAGTCGAGCCTCCATTCAATTGACACCAAGAGCCTTATTGCTCAACAAACGCAGGAAATTTTACTGAAAACTACAAACATTAAACTTGGATGGCTTCGTCGGATACAGCGGTAATGAAGCGGCGGACGTAATAGCCAAGAAGGCAACACAGGAGGGAATGCCCACATACATCTCAGCTCCAAGAAACCATATCAAGAGTCTGCTACAAAAAAGACTACATCATACGCTGGCAAAAAGAATGTGACAATGGAGAAACAGGCAGGAGTGTTTACAACGTTGTGTCTAAAGTCAAGGCAACTCCTACTCCATGGCAAAGGTCCGAAATAATGTTCGTCACGGTCCACGGCCCATTTCCAACATATCTTAAAAGATTCAACATCAGAAGCAGCGATTCCTGTGGCTGCGGAAACATGAGCAACGCCTTACACTATGCTACAAGCTGCCTGCCTACAACCTCATACCATCTCACAAAACCATCAGCTGACCTAGAACCACTTTGTTGGAAAAGAGTTAAGAACAACAACAATTCTAGGGCGAAAATCAGAAAACTCATCGACTTCATCGGCGGAAAACGAAACACTCTTTTTTCCAACAGATGTTGACAACAACTAGCCACAGACTCAATTAACCCTAGCTAACCCATGCATAAGGCACCACCCTCTCAAATTCAACAACACAAAGACTTGAAAGAACTAATAGTTAAATTACTAAATATTATATCCTTTTGTTCTAAATGTCCTCTTTTTTGTATCTTTATATATAAAATATAATTTGTTTTGCTCTGGCTTTTTCAATAAAGTTTCACGCATACCCAGCCAACCGACAGGGAGCCGTCCTGGCTCCGAGTTCGGGGGTATGCTGTGGTGTTAAGTATAGTTTTGAAGTTGTTAAGTACTAAAGTTATAAAGATACAGTAGAGTCTCCCTATAACGAAATCGCTTGGTTCCAGTTGAAAAATTCGCTATAGAGAAAATTTCGTTATACGGAGATTAGAGATTTTTGCAGTTATTTAAGTAAATGTTATAAACCTTTTAGTGCGATAAGTTCAAAAATATTTAATTATGACTTTCAATTAAAAATGAAGTAATATTTATTATAAATTTGTTAAAATTATACTAATTTTTATTGTATAAATAAAATGCTCAAAAGTGAAGACAGTTCACCAATTTAGAGAATAATATGTACTAGTACGGATAAACATAAAATGCGTATTGTCACCTCCATTTGCTGTTTCCACCCCGATTCTTGGAATCTTGACCCGTAGAAATGTTGCTCCCTCTGTAGAAAGTCAGGTCCCCACAACTGCATTCCCCTTCACATAGCATTCTATTGTTATGTGTTATCGCTGGAATGAACAATGCGAGTGGTTCCAGAAACAGGCACGTGCGAGCGATTTGTTTGCACAGAAATTAGCAACTTTCTTCAAAAATGACAAAAATCGAAAAGATAAAGGTCTGAAAAAATTCGTTATAGGGAGACAACCACTTTGTTATATAGAGAATATTTTGAATGTTATTTAACATTCCGATTGAAAATTTCGTTATAGGGAGAAATTCGCTGTAGGGAGACTTCGTTGTAGCGAGACTACTGTAATTTATGGAAACCCTGAACTTTCTCCTTCCGTACATCATATGCGAGAAAGTAACGCAATGGCAGAGTTTTCCGCGAAAGAGAAATTAAGTCAAACCAGGAGCTATGTGTGTGTGTGGAGGGGGCGGGTAATGAAGAGGCACCGAATGAGGGTTCGCAATTAATAATGGACGCACAACAACTATGCACAAATTGTAACCACCTGTTCCGCACAGGGAATCGATAGGAGAGGAAAAATAATCGACATCGGCACGTGTTGTTTTGGATGCGGGAAAAGATCTCCGGCGCCGGGAAGAATCCAGTCAAGGCTGACGACAAATTTAAAATTCGCATCATCGGAATTCATAAATACGCGAAAAAATAATTTTATTGTTTGTCTAAAGAGTTCAATTAAGTGATTCAGTGTTTTTCAAACTCGTGTCTATTGTGCATCCCGCAGTGCATAAACAGTTTACATATTACATACGTTCAGTGGCGAATCTAGGATTCGGGGCTGGGGGGGGGGCTGAGGTCATAAAAACTTTGTATCGCCGTGATGAATGTCAAACCTCAAGGCTAAAGTAAACCAAAACTGTTGAACTTTACAGACTTGACTTACCTGACAATAAGAATCATAAAAAAACAATACAGTACTTTCGATAATTTAATAAAAATTACAATGAAATAACTAGCCAAAAAATGTCTTCGACAGCGTCAACGTTACAAATACAAGTGGAATGACTACAAAAGTCGGAAAATTTTCGAGCCTGTCAAGCCAGAAAGTAATGTTGAAACGTTTTTATTATTTTTAAAAAAGAGGGAAATTAAGAAAAACAGTTGTAATGATTTTAAATAAAATCAAGAACTCTGGCTTGGATCTGGGGGGGGGCTGTAGCCCGATAGCCCTCCCCCCGGATTCGCCACTGCATACGTTTCTTCTTGCAGAAATAGAATAGGTCATACAGAAAATTTAAAATCCGTATAGCTGATCAGTATACAATTTTTACTGCATACTAGCCAACTTTGGCAACCAGCTTCCTCACCAGGAACATTAGCTGTACTAGCAGTACGCGCACGGCGTTGCCCGTGGAATCAGGACTTCAACAGAATGAAAGAAAAAAAAAACGTCCACAATGACACGAAAAAGTTCTGAAAACAAAACAAGAGATACATATTATTGATTTTAACGCTTATTTTTCTTCGCGATAATGACATTTCAACTGTAGAAGAACAATACAGAGTACGTTAATCCGCAACAATATTAAAAAATTGCAACGTGAAAATGATTATTATAAAGCAAGCAAAATATGCGAGGCATAACCACGTTAAGACACTGTCGAAAATAATAATCGGTCGTCATTCAATTGAAGGTTATGACGTCAGCTCCGCTCTGCACCGTCAGCCAACCAAATTGCGGGCAACGTTCCGGAAACGTGTCGCGGGAGGAATCTCGCTAGATAAAAATATCTTTCATCTGACCAGGAAAAAAATAATTAAAAAAAACGGGAAAAGATATTTGAACCATTCTTGTTTTAAATCCGACAGAACCGTTGCAGTTACAAGCCGAAAAAAATTGAAAATAATAGTGCTATTAGAACGTCAGATGCAGCAAATTTCAAAACAAAAATAAAATTTCGATGGCAAAACTGACTATTTTTGAGAAAATTCTCAAAATTCAGTAAATTACATTTGAAGCTCAAAACAAACTCAATTAGAACGAAAATTGTTTGTTCTATCCAATGGTGCATTGATTGTTTTTCAATGATCATTAGAAAAGATACTACAGCCGTAAACGTGCCAAAATAACACAAAACATTAAATAAAAATATTTCTAGATTGAATTTTAAAATTGCGGCTTCGATGTGCATTGAATCACCTTTACGACCACCTGTGTGCTAAATTTCATGAATGTGAGTGTGATAGATTGGTCGGGACATCTCACGCACACACACAAACATTGCATTTTATAAGTATAAATTATTAAACTCTTTTATTAACCCTTTCGCTACGGCGGTTCGCTCAGCTGTTGCGCCACCACTGAACTAAGGGTGGGAAAAACCAACCGGTTTCCGAAAACCGTTTTTTTCTGTTTGAGTTAACCTCTTTTTTTTCGGTTATTTTTTGTCCCGGTTATAACCGGTTATTTTTAAAATCCAATAACCGGGCAAAAAACCCAATCGGACGATAGGCTCGATTTTAGGTTCGATTAGGTTAAAATTCACCAAGTTATGCAGCTTTGAATTTCATCATCTTAGGCCAATAAACGACCACCGCTTCCTTCCTCGAGGTGTCTGTCTGTTGGTTGGCGGATTACTGAAAGGGCCTTTATGAACACATAAACATTGGCCAATGGATTGATTTCCTGTAAAACAATATTAATAAAAAAAATTCTACAAAAGGCTTTTGTATTTTTATAAAAAAAAAACCCCAAAAACCGGTTATTTCAAAAACCGGTTATTTTAGCAGTTATAACCACCAACCCTACGTGGTTGGGTTTGGGTTTATATGTCTTACGCCTGAACAAAGCCTTCTTGGCATGCTCTTGGAAGAAAATAGACTTTATTATAAAACAATACATTCATAATTTCTACATAAACAATAATTATTATAATTAAAATTCTTATTATAGTTAAAATTCGAATGAATACTGTCGGTTATAGCCGGTTTTCCTTTCCGCTGGTTGCTTTGTGGATGCCGGCTGTAGCTGGCGGAGTTAGGAACGAAAAGGTTGAACATGAATTGTTTCATATTTGTGAAAATGGGGTTTCGGAATCAATTTTTAACTCGCATCCTAATGCGTTAGAGTTTGAAATTTCATACACTTGTGTTTTCTCGATCAACAATGCACCACTTTAATATTTTCGAGAACTTAATATTTAGCTAATCGATTAGTTTACCTGAATTTTATTTTCGTGTGAGTGGCGGATCCGTATGCGTGAATTTATTTAAAACTTGATTTGAAGATTCCAAAAATTGTTTCCATAATATTTACAAAAGTGCACAATAAATTAAAGACTAAAGAGTTTAAAGTAATTAAAATAAAAAAGATTTTAAAACATGTTTTTATGAATGTATAAGAAAGTAGAAAATATTTTTTTAATGAAAAAACTGAGGGTCAAACCAAAACCGTTAATGCACTGAAAACAATCCAATAAAGAATTTAAGCTACAGTGCATCCAGCTACATAAGAAAGAAAACTTTTAAACGTATACATAAGAAAACTTTCAACTTACAACCATATTAAATCTGGATTAAACATACATTTATTCAGACATAAAGACTAAAATATATTATGAATGTGATTGAAATTGCAATTTACTCAAAGTATTTCTTTCAGATCCTCACTAGGGGTGGGAAAAACCTACCGGTTTAAGCCGAAAACCGTTTTTTGTTTCGGTTAACCGGTTTTTTTCGGTTATTTTTTGTCCCGGCTGTAACCGGATATTTTTTTTCAAATCCCAAAACCCGGGGAAAACCCCCGGCAAAATCAGCTATCAAAAGATAGGCTCGATTTTAGGTCCGAGTTATGAAGTTTTGAATTTCGTCATCTTAGGCCAATCAACGGCCACCGCTTCCTCGAGGCGGACATTGAGATGGTCTAAAATAGTCATAGTCAAGCTTTCATAACTCGATTAGTTTTGGTCACAGAAGAGTGGAACGTTTTGTTTAAAATTTCCGTGTGCCAAAAATATTTTAATAAATATGATTAATAGGAGCGAGGGACTGTATAAAAATTTAGACATAGTTTTTTTACTATACATATAAACGCAAACAACACAAAATACGATTATTTACAACTGTACTCTCTAATTTCTTTTTTTATTTGTCTACAATACTTAATACAATTCTTAAAATTTTGTCTACAATACTTACTTATTACATTAATTACTCATTTATTATTATTACTTATTGTATTAATTCCTTATTCATACTCATTACTTATTACATTAATTAATTATTGTATTAATACTTAATTATTGTATATTATTATTAATAAAAAATTCTGTCCACAAGCGTTGCTTTAAAAAATATCTGAAAACCGTTTTTTTCAAAAACCGGATATTTTGAGCGGTTTTAACCGCCAGGTTAAATCGGAGGGAAAAAACCGTTTAACCGAAAACTATTTTTTTTGCAATAACCGCCATCACTCCTAAAAGTGTTGCAGAAAACGAAGCGTTGACGAGTATACTCGTCAAGCACAAAATAAATGTTACTGTTAAGATATTGAATTAAAAACACAGTTTTATTTTGTAAAACTCAAAATTCTATTACTAATATGCATTCGTTTACTAAGTATAAACATATATATTTTGTATAAAAAAAAGAAAAAAGTTATAAAATTTCGAAACTCAATTTTCTGTTGGGGATTGACATCGACGAAAGCAATGTACAATACAAAGCGGTACTTTGCAAGTCGAATATCAATATCTAGGTTCTTCTTGAATCTTATTTTTGAAACAAAAAAACTATCTTTGTGTGGGATTACTTTTTGATGCGCTTGGTATGCAGGGTTTTTCATAATAAATATTTATATATTTTATTTGTTCGTTTTATTTATTTTGGCCTCCAAATATTTTAAACATTTTGAAATTTACGAATACAATTTAGTTTTATTTAGTTAGTTACAATTTAAATAGCCAATGGTCACGTATGACGAGTATACTCGTCGTGACACAAAATATTGCCATTTCTTCATGGGGAGTATGCTCGTCAAACTCATCTAACTGCTTAAAGTAGAAAACCACCATATTTGCACATATTTATGAGATGACAGCAATTTTTTAGTGTTTGTAAAGGTATTTTTAAAATAAACCCACAGATGATTAAATTAAATTCTTCTTTATTGCAGGAATCTTTATTTCTTGTGAAGGTTTTCAGATCATTGCGGTCTCCTTTAATTTCATGTGAAGGTTATCAGATCATTGCAGTATCCTTTATTTCATATGAAGGTTATCAGATCATTGTAGTATCCTTTATTTCATATGAAGGTTATCAGATCATTGTGGTATCCTTTATTTTATGTGAAGGTTATCAGATCATTGCACTATCCTTTATTTCACGTGAAAGTTATCAGATCATTGTAGTATCCTTTATTTCATATGAAGGTTATCAGATCATTGTAGTATCCTTTATTTCATATGAAGGTTATCAGATCATTGTAGTATCCTTTATTTCACGTGAAAGTTATCAGATCATTGTAGTATCCTTTAATCTCATGTGAAGGTTATCGATCATTGTACTATCCTTTATTTCATATGAAAGTTATCAGATCATTGCAGTATCCTTTATTTCATGTGAAAGTTATCGATCATTGTATTATCCTTTATTTCATATGAAGGTTATCAGATCATTGTACTATCCTTTATTTCATGTGAAGGTTATCAGATCATTGTAGTATCCTTTATTTTGTGAAGGTTATCAGATTATTGTAGTGTCTTAGATGATACTTAAAACTTCCAAACCATCCATGATCATAGTCGCTGCAGTTAAAATCAGAGCAAAAAGGGCAGTTAACAACGCACGGAGAGATTATATACTGGAATAAAGGGATTCCCCGGAAAAGACTCGTGGCTGGGAGTTAAAGTAGAAGTCTGGTTGCCGAAGTTGAAGTAGAAATAATTAAAACAGAGTATCGCTAAAAATAATTAATTTAAAGAAGGTTAAGAACTTAAATCTTTACATTTACACGCACTTGATTTCATGTTTCAATTTATTCGCTAATTTGTTTGATCGATTCTCCAACATATTTGAAACTGAAGCATTCCAGTCTGAATTTTGTCTCAATGTTTTGGGAGTGAACATAATGCGAATCACTGTAAATGCGTTTTCTCCTCAAAAGAAGTAACCCAGTGGAAAAGCTCGCTTCACACTTCATTTCATCAACTCCTACTCGAAGGAGAGGTAACCAACCAGGGGATGATCAAGCCCGCTAGGGCAAGTTTCGGCGTTTCTTCCTCTACCCCAACTTCCAAAATGAAGTGAAATGAACCTCTTTACAGCGGTCGTTCGGGGGGTGGCCGCTGTAAAGGGGATTTCCAGGGCCGGGTTACTAAATAGGCAACTGCCTATAGGCCCCACAGCTTTTGGAGGCACCAAGAATTTTTTTTCTGGTATTTTCAGTGTTTTCTAACTTTGGACTTGCGTTTGATTTACAAGGCCCATGCACTTAAATATATTCAAATTAAGTATTGATTAAATTTCAGATTATTATTATTTGAATTTTTTTCATCTTATTCAAATTTGCTTACTGATCAGTATGTTCCAGTTGATTTCGCAGTTGGCTGACTAATTCAGAAGTCAACAGTTCTGGAAATCTTTGTTTTAGAATATTAAGATTCGGAGAAAAATGTTTTGTAAATTTTTTAAATGTTAGATTTGTTTTAAAAATTACTTTTAAAATTAACTTTTCTTATACGCGATTTAAATTTTTTATAATAAAACCAACTCTTTTGATGGTGATCCGCAATTTAAATATTTTGTTATTTCAGTTTATCATTATATGTGTCACTTAGAAACCTGCATGCAAAGAGATTAAATTGAAATCAGTAAAAAATATCTGGTTTTGGAAATTGGGGAGGATAAAGAGCCCCCCCAAACTAACATTGCCTAAGAGCCCACATAGGGCTTAATCCAGCTCTGGGGATTTCATGTTTACAAGTATAAAATATGTATTTATACTTGTACTTCGTTATTCCTTCTCAAACCCTATTTCGTTATTTCTGAAAGAGCGAGTTTTGAGAATCCACTAAAGAAAAAAGCCATTTATAATTTATTTTGACAAAAGATACAATTTGATTTTCTCAGCTTTTTCGGGAGTAAACTTTTTTTCAATTTTATTCTTTTTAATTGGAAAAATAAGTTCCTATTAGTTTTGTCGTACTTGTTGAGGAATGGGAAATCATATCCATTTTTCCTGAACTCTGTTGAACTTGAACGTTTCATCTGCCGTTGGCCACATCCCGTATCAGCAGCTTCTATGTCAGACTCCAAATTAGCGCCTGAAAGGCACAAATGAACTCTTGAATGCTCAATGCTGGTAGAAATCGAAGTTCACTTTCTTCTCCACATTGGAAAAGGAATAGAGATGGCGGTTATTGCGAAAATAACCGGTTTTCTTTTTTTCAGGTTTTTTCACCTCCAGTTTAACCTGGCGGTTATAACCGCTCAAAATAAACGGTTTTTGAAATAACCGGCTTTCGGTTAATCAGGTGTTTTCACCTTCGGTTTAACTTGGCGGTTATAACCGCTCAAAATAATCGGTTTTTGAAATAACCGGTTTTCGGTTATTCAGGTGTTTCACCTTCGGTTTAACTTGGCGGTTATAACCGCTCAAAATAAACGGTTTTTGAAATAACCGGTTTTCGGTTATTAAGGTTTTTTCACCTTCGGTTTAGCTTGGCGGTTATAACCGCTCAAAATAAACGGTTTTTGAAATAACCGGTTTTCTGTTATTCAGGTTTTTTCACCTTCGGTTTAACCTGGTGGTTATAACCTCTCAAAATAACCGGTTTTTGAAACAACCGGTTTTCGTTTTTTTTAATAAAAAAACAAACGCTGTCTGTAGACAAAAGTTCTTATTAACATTGTTTTTACAGGAAATCATTCCATTGGTCAATATTTATCAGTTTATAAAGATTCTTTCATTAATCCGCCAACCAACAGACGCCTCGAGGAAGCGGTGGTCGTTGATTGGCCTTAGATGATGAAAATCAAATCTTCATAACTTGGTAAATTTTAGTCTAATCGAACCTAAAATCGAGCTTATTTTCCAATCCGGTTTTTTCGCCCGGTTATTGGATTTAAAAAAACAACCGGTTATAACCGAGACAAAAAATAACCAAAAAAAAAAAAAACCGGTTAACTGAAAAAAAAAAAAAAACGGTAGGTTTTTCCCATCCCTAGAAAAGAATGATTTATTTCGATCTGATTGTATGAATTTTTTGTTCTTTCTTTCCTCCTTTTTCTCTTAATAAAATATCCAGACGCAAAGGAGAGGCGAAAGGATTATATTTCATTGAAGTACAACGGGCGACCAACTTGGCCGTTCAGAGGGTTTGGGTGGCCGTTAATAGAGGGTATTTTAACATTATGTCTATGGGCCAAAAATTCCTTGCCAAACAAAAGTGGAGAGCTTAGAGAAGTTTCACTGTAATTCTTATACATTTTAATCTCTATACAAGCATTTTTAAGTAACAAATATTATAATAAATTGAAATGACCTAATATTTAATTGCGGATCACCTTCAAGAGTTGGTTTCAGTGTCTCGTGCATATAAAAAAAGAATTTAATATTCTAGAATTTAAATGGAATTTAAATAATACAGAATTTAAAAGTCTTTTAAGCAAAGCGTTTAAAGAATTACAAAACTTTTTACCACAATCTAAATACTCTAATGTAAAGTTTGCTAGGGCAGTTCACTTGTGAGTCAACCATCCAACTATAAAGCAAACTGGACCACTCTGATCTGCAAGCGAATAAGAAAACATGTAAAAAAATTCTATGTAAAGTTTGCTAGGGCAGTTTTCTTGTGAGTCAATCATCCAACTATAAAACAAACTGGAAAACTCTGATCTGCAAGCGAATAAGAAAACATGTAAAAAAAATCCTATGTAAAGTTTGCTGGAGCACTTTTCTTGTTAGTCAATCATCCAACAGTAAAAGAAACTGGACCACGCTGATCTGAAAGCGAATATGAAAACATGTAAAAAAGCCCTGAGAACAATTATCTGAAATTTAATTTAATCTTGAATTTAATTGGAATAAATTTGAATACACGGTCCTTGTAAATCAAACGAAAGCGCAAGATTAAATTAACCTGAAAATAACGCAAGGGAAAAAATCTGTCGGGGCCTCGCCCAAAATTGCGGGTCCGCTAGGCAGTAGTTGCATACTTTGCCTATTTGATAATCCAGTCCTGGAGATAAAAACGTCCAATCAGAATCGAGAATGCATCCCTCCCTTTTGTTCGTGAAGGGTTTATCGTGGTAGATTGGCAGGCCACACATCTTGCACAGAGGCAGGAAAATTACTTAATTTTACCAAGGCTCATTTCTTTCTGGAAGAGTGCTTCGAGAGATAATTCTTCTTATTCTTATAACACTACAACTTTTAATATGTATAATAATAAATATGTTATATAATATATTTAAAATTATAATTAAATAATTTTTTTGCTTCCAAATTAAAATAAAATAAGTACAGTAGATTATTAAGCGCCTTTAGATCAGAGGTTACCAACCTGTGGTACGAGTACCCCTGGGGGTACGCGAAGCACCAGTTGGGGGTACGCGAACTCAAAGTCTGTAATGGTGGGCATCAGACAACATAAGGGAATAAAAAATTTTACAGAATTTTGTTTTCCCAAGTTCGTGTAGGATGTAAAAGTGAAAACTGTGCAAGTCCTAAACCTACCCTCAAAATAAGTAAAAAAGAAAGAAAAAGGAAGTGCAATTTTCAGCTATCCTTACAGGTTAATGCGAGATTATTATAAGGTTGCTTTCGTCTGCTTAGACGTTGAACTAATACTATTGTTGCGAACTTCCCCACAAGAAAGCAAGAGCGGTCGGTCCATTGAACCCTGTGAGGGAGTGGACGGAAGGAGAAGGACCCTCCTTCACCTTTAACCTTTCTTGTATGTTGACTTCTTGCTTTAAGCTAGAAGGTCAGTTCCCTCGGAGTAAGGTGTCATCCTTTTTCAGGACACATTTGGACTCTTAATTAAAATCTCAAGTGGTCTGGTCTCATTGAGACAGGTACACGTATAAGGAGATGAAAGTAGGGGACTCAGTTCACTCTGCGACCCTCTAACGTAAGGTGCCAACTTTTTCTGAGCACAGGGCACGGTTAGAAAACTTTTAAGTAAAGGTCTCGGGTGGTTTCTTTAGAGTCAGATTCACCTATAGTGAGACGAGGGGTGAACTCCTGCAAATTGAGGCCTAACTATTATATAAATGATATGATGAGTTTGTAATGTTTGATGAGTGCATGATATCTTATGTCTAACATCATTTCAATGTCGACAAGAAAATGAAACGTGTTGAATGTCAGACGGCGAGTCGTCTCGTCATTGCCTTTAGAGATAAGTAAATTTTCATTTACGTTATATATAAGTGAAGAAATAAATTTACTCCCTATAAACTTGTGTAAATAGATTTTACAACTATTGTGAAAATGGAATAAAATGCAAAATCAAAAATAAGTCCTGCAAATGTTGTAAATTCCAGTCATTTGACTCATAAACTTACCTAGGCCCTTAATATTATTCATCGAAACTTCTTTGCATAGACGGATAGTTGGTGGTGGGGATCTGACAGTAGGGGGTACGCGGAAATAAAAAGAACAATCAAGGGGTACGCGGAGGAGAAAAGATTGGGAACCCCTGCTCTGCATAAACTAAACTTAAGACGCCATGTTGATTAAGGCACCATGTTGATTAAGACGCCATGTTGATTAACACGCATACAGACAAAAAAACTGTTTTAAACTTGCTGAAAAAGTTTGGAACATATTTTGATTGTTTAGCTATACTTGCAAATATAGTGGTGAAAACAAATTGCCGGTGTCGGTCCAGTGAATAAGGCTGGGGGACTTTATCAGTTTTATTTTGCTATATCTCTTGTATATGGAGGGTAGTGGGAAACAGGCGACCATTAATGACTTGTCTAGAGGGAGTCATGAGCTTTCATATAAAAAAAAATTGGCGAAATCGGTTCAGTGATTGGGTCTGAGAGACTCTGTCGAGATCCCCCCCCCCCATAGACAATGTGCAGCGAAGGAGGATTTTTGAGATTTCTCTTGAAAATGGTAGGGGGTGCAGGGGGCAGGCGACCACTGATGACGTATCTAGGAGTCATGCGCTTTCGTATGAAATTAAAAATGGCAAAACCGGCACAGTGGTTGGAGCTGGAGGACTCGTTCTTTGGTTTTGCCAATTATTTTAAATATATGGATCATAGATGAATTTGCTGAAGTTAAACGAAAGCAAAATGCAGTTATATTAATTTAGTTTTTCTTTTATATCAATGTTAAAATGTGCTACAAGTTAAGTATTACTGTTGTGATTACAATGTGTTGTCTCTGATGGTAATCTCCGATTCTTAGAGCAGACCCAGGGTTAATGCACTGAAATGGTTGCTTGCATTGATTAAATCAGATGGATCCGTCCACGCAGAGAAGATTCATAAAGGGAGGCGTGAATAAGACATTCAGAGTCCTTTAATTTCTTATTAATAATGGCGGAGAGTCTAGAACTTGGGCCGAATTTGGACTACCTGGACATTTTTAATGTACAGTGATGGAGAAGTAATTTGCTGAAAAACAAGTAGCAGAATTTTTTGTAGTTTATTTATTTTCAGAACAGTGTAATTAACTTTTTATAAAATATACTTCAAATTAGGAAAAAAAGCAATTAAAAAATACGACATTTGTCCAATCAAGGAAATTGATTGCCTAGATTAAACTGCTGGCAGCTCAGATTGGACTACCAATTTTTTTAAAGCATAATTAAAACTAAAATAATTTTTAATTCTCAAATTCACAACAGCACACAATAATGAACCCGAGTATGACATTTTATGCACTGTATCACTCCCTCTTCTCTCTTTGTTTGCTCACAAATGATACGCATCCTAAATTTTTATACTTTTTTATACAACATTTGATGGCTTTAGCGTCCTTTTATAGTTTCTTTGCTTTGACTTGATTCAATTCCAATTTATGAGGACTACAAGTGGTGATAAACTGCTTTCTGAGCTATTCCTGTAGCTTAAGATAACCACTGATTTAAATGATCCAATTTAGGAAACCGTCTGTGTTCTAATCTAGGCAACCTTTGGGCTTCAACGAACAAAATTCCGCTAACCTTAATTTTAAACTTTTTTCATCTAAATGACTAAAGTGAATTGTAGGTACAGAAATTTCCTATCCGAGTATATAATAACACATTTTCCTACTTAATTTAGAACTGCGTAAGGGCTTTTTGTCTTCTGTTAAAATAATCTATTGCTGATGCGTAAATCTAAACACATGTTCTCTAACTGTAACTATGCAGAGCATAAAAATAATCAAACAAGTTAAATTAGTAAAAATAAATTTAAACATACATTACAAAATTTAAGCAATCTTTAAGTGAAGCGCAATATGTCGCCGCATACAACAAGCAAAGGAAGTCAATGATATTTCAAAGAAAGTAAAAACCACGAAATAAACTCTGATAGAATCGAATTAAACAGACAAGGAATCCATTCTAGTCCACTTTTTCAAGGGCTTTAGACTAAATTCGAAATGGATTCAAATAAATTGGGAAATTTTTCTATAAGAGGCTTGACCTAAGTCTAACCAAAGCCTCTTCATAGCCCGAAATTTCCCAAACCACAAGACAAACAAGATAAGCAAACAACAAAAGAATTTTCAGAAAGAAAAAACAAACATAATACCGCTAAGGGGCCGTTCAAATATTACGTAAGCATGTTTATGGTATTTTTTGACCCCCCCTCCCCCCCTTGTCAGCAAAAATAAGCAAATCGCAAACCCCCCTCTTATAATTACGTAAGCATACTGCAACCCCCCCGTTCTTTTTTTTTTTTTACAAAACGTATAACAGTAATAATCTAATTAAAAAAATTTTAGGACTTAATTCAAATAAAAAACTCTAACTCGGTTAAAATGGAAAAAAAAATGTAAGTTTAATTTACTTACAATTTCAAGTTTAAGCTTACAAAAATCAAGTTTAATTTTCTTTTGACAAATTTAACTTCTTTTTCAAATTTAATTTTTTTAAATTAAATTATATGTGCAAGTTACAAGAGATTTTCGGAAATAAAGTAATTTTAATGTCTTACGTAAGCATCACTCATACTCCCCCTCCCCCTTGTCAGCAAAAATAAGCAAATCGCAAACTCCCTCCCCCCCTTGGGTGCTTACGTAATATTTGAACGACCCCTAACAAGATTATTTCAAAATTATTAGCCTTCCGGCAAAAATACCTTCATTAAAGAATATCAGTAAAGAAGAAAAATTCAAACTTACTCCACTCTTGCAAAGAATTAAGATGTCCAAATTTAACTCACAGACAAAGAAAAAGGATAATCTCGCCTTAAAATCAACAATCGAAAAAGGGATGGTTTCATACATCCGTTTTACGTCGTCACAACATAATTTGCCTATTTTCCGGACCTAATATTCAATCGAATTAAGTTATGATACCGGTCCAATCCAGGCGCCTATCCTCTCAGTGTCGTAATTAGGGTGGGGCCCGTGTCCTGGGTGCAAAATTAAGGAATCAATTGGTTGTATTGAAAAGTAGGTTTTTTGAAGCTCTTTTTCCCAAGATTCTTAAAAATTGAAATGGTTTCAAAAAGGCGTGGAGGAAAATCTCAACGATACGGTCGTTTTTACAACCCGAACCTCAAGCTGCTACAAAGTAATAAGCAATATTATGTTTCGGAGTTCTGCCGACCTCAAACCCCCATCAATGAAATTAAAAACTCGTTTAAAAGGAAGGTCTTTTTCACAGATTTCAGTCTCGTTGGGGTAGGAGATAAGGAAAGATGGTTAAGGACGATTATCTCAGCAGGGTTTCTGATGGTTTCACACAGTATGCCTGATTCATACTGTTCATCAGTTTCTTCGGAAATTGGTGATAAATTGTTCAAAAGTGTCATTCCTATTTTCAATCAGCAAACAGTAAAGAATGGAAAATATTCCTCCATATTTTTCACCCAGTGTAAGAGAACTCTAGCAACTTTAAAAGACGTAAGCTAGCTATCTTTACATTGTTTCTAGTACTGAATATTTGCATAATTTGTATGATGAAAATGAAATAGTGTTTATTTTAGATTTTATTTCTCAAAACCTAGATGCTGTTGTTCTGCCAAAAGCAAACAAACAAACAAAAGTACTGAGGGAGAAAAGACCGCATAAAGTTTTGCAATTCCTGGTAAAAATTTTCAGTTCCTATTGACGTTTAAATCAAGATAAATGAAAGCAGTTTCTTTAATAATTAACGAGAACAAATACCTAAAGAAAAGAAATTCAATTCCTGCCGTAATGTGAAGCGTTTTCTTCCCTCGCTGAGTTACGCTATTGTCACCAATTAATTTTACTGTTAAAAAATACAATAAAATTTGCCTTGACTATCAAATCATTAAACTGCCAATACCCAACATAAAATAATCATTTAAATATGTAAATATGGCGGTCATTTTTTTATTGCAATCCGTATGTTCGGAGCATGTACAGACATTTAAGTATTAAAGCATTGTTATTATAAACACTTCTGCTTCATTAAAAGCCAGAGAGGTTAATTTATAACATTTCGGATAAACCTAAAGCCTTCAAAATTTTTGAGAAATAATGTATCGTTTTTTTATGCAAATAAGTAATATCTACTAAAATAATAAGGAAGTGTGATTTTACATGTCACGGAGAAATTAATAACGTTGTAATTTTAATTCATATTTGAATCGGCACTTTGTTCCGCCGAAATAGCTTATTCCCTAATTTCACGCAATGAATTTCAACTTTGTCATAAGGTACTAGATAAAACATTATTAAACTTAATTAGTTGTGAATTTTGATTAATATATTTAAAGATATTTATGGAATTATATGATGAATTATATTATGAATATTATTAAATTTATTAGTCACTAAGGCTTTTGTATGATTTTATCTGTGTTAGCAAAAGATTTACTTCAATGTTTAGAGTTTTTATATACTGTCTATGGGCAAAAAAGTAATGTATATAATTTTTTCCTTTTTATTCATATATATGTGGGTTTTTTTCGATTAAGAGATTTTTACACATTTTATATTATTTTTCAAATACGAAATAAATGGAATGCACCTTTTATTTATATTTTTCTAATATATTGTGATATTCGTTACAAAATATTTTGTTATTTCTAAAGTTTTCTCTTTAAAATCTAGTGTGGCAATACAATATTTGTCTTACGAGCGTTGCCTAGCAACGCACGAAAATGATGTTAGATATTATAAAATTTAAAATTAGTTGTTAGAGAGAGAGACCAAAATGTAACGACTGATGTTGATAGTCCAACGAATGAACGGTATTATGGTGAAAAATTATGTTAAAATAAAAGTGCTTTTTTATAAAAAAAAAGTCTGTTAATTCATCCTGAATACACTACAATATCAAAAGTTTCTTACAAAAAATTTTGATTTTCTGATTTCAGCCATATTTAAAGAATTAAAGTTAGAATACACCAAGTTTTCTGCGAAAATTTAGCGAAGTTTCGTTAAAAAATTTGTAAATCCTATCAACTAAAAATGTTTTATATGTTAATTTTTAAGTTTATTCGCAGTTTTAATTTTTGCATTCCCCGGCATAAAGTTTCCGAAAATAAAATGAGGAACGCATTTCAAGAGAAAAAAGAAGGGGGGTGGGCAGTTTCGGTATTTGCCCTGGGCGCCATTTTATGTAGGTACGCCACTGTATCCTCTATATTTCTTCTATTCATTGGCGAATCCAGGCGGGGGAGGTGTTATGGGGCTACAGCCACACTTCTAAACCACAACTCTTGATTTTTTAAAATCTCTAGGCCTGTTTGTTCTTAATCTCTTTTTTTAAAAATATAAAAAAAAACGTGGCAATATTGCTTTCTGGTTTTAGCAGGCTCAAAAACTTTTCCGCTTTTGTAGTGATTCCACCCGTATTTGTAGCGTTAACGTGGTCGAAAGCATTTTTTGGCTAGTTGTTTCATCGTGTTTTTACTAAATTATCGAAAGTATTGTGGTGTCCTTTCTGATTGACTGCCAGGTGAGTAAAGTTAAAGTGTTTTGACTTACAATAAGCCATGAGGTCAAGAAAATTCAAAATTTTTATGAACTCAGCCCCTATCAGACCAAAATCCTGGATTCGCCAATGCTTCTGTTTAAGAAATAAATGCTTTGATTCAAATCAGACGCTCTGCTTGAGTTTGGTTAAATACCAAATAATCCACTAGACATAAGCTGACATCGTGAGAGGAAACCCTAAGCACCAATGTTTGGTCACATCTGATATCATGTCCACGCAGGATGTTATTGCGGTTGGTTTTTAAACACACACCCTTATTTGCATCCTCTCTGTTGCCAACCGCAAGCAGGAAAAAATTTTGTCGCTGCCTAGCGATGGCATAATCGAATTCGATTTTTTTTCACTTGGTCTCCTAATTTTTTTTTGGTAAACTTTAAAACCAGCGGGAGTGTTCTCCCCTAAAATTTCTCGTATACTTCCCCCAAAAGGTGCCGTTTCTCCTTCCCCCGCGTGGCTAAAAAAATTCGAACCTACTGTTACCCAGAATCCAATGACTATCAGAAGGTTTTTCATTATAGTGATTGAAAAATATCTAGGTAAAGAATTCAGAGAGATGCGTACCGATTAAAACGCATCTATCGCACACTGCTAGGTTTCACTCTAGCCGTCTCAAGGACAAACTGACGTAATTCGCTCCTTTCGGGAGCACAGACGATTGCTTCCGTACGCATGCGCGTGGAGATAGCGGATTGGTTTCAATGGTAAATTATACAGGACGACAGACAGTCAACCCTTTGAGGGATTTGGCCCAAAATTTTATACGGACCTACATTCATGACGATAAAACTGTGTACCAAATTTTATCCATCCAGCTATTCAAGTTTTTGAGTTATAGTGTTCGCATGACTTTGGACATACAGACAGACAGACTTCCCTTTGACGGATTTTGTCCAAAATGTGATAGAAACCTACAAATTATGTTTAAAGACCACATACCAAATTTCATCCCCGTAGCTCTCATAGTTTTCGAGTTATCGTGTTCAGAGACACACAGACATACAGACACACAGACAGACATAATTCCAAAATTGTGTTTTTCGGACTCAGGGAGGTCTAAAACGTGGGGATTCGTCAAAATCTCGAGTTCGAATTTTTTGACGATTACAATACTTTCTCTTTGTATACTTCGTATACGAGAAAGTAAAAAGGTCAAAACACAAAATATGTTAAATGTTTAAACTAATGAATGAATGTTGTAGTATATCGTGTCTAACAAGCAACACCGCCTATCTCAATTCTTTGAAATTTCAAAGGGGAAGAAAATTCTCAATTGTTTGCAACCTATAACGAATATTTCTGAATTTTTTCAACATCTAATATGACTATGAGACCGTACGTTGCAACCAGATGCCAAAAAGAACGCAGAGATATTCTTTATCGATTGCGAAAGATTGAGTTAAATTTCAAGGAATAGAGATGGGTGGTGTTGCTTGTTAAGCGACGATATGGCACTTGCTTCTCTCCTTATTTATTTATTCAGCTGCTTACTTTCAAGCAAACGAAATAAACAAAGAGACAGTATCGGAAGCGTCAACAGAATTCCACTTATGAGCTTAGGATGAATGTCTTAGTTTCTATTAATATTATTATTACTTCATAGTGAAAAATAGCTGCTATAAAAGATTTCAGAGTTCGATGGTTCGCAGTATAAGATTTTATTTACAGCATATCTATCATACATGAAAAACAGAAACACAGTGAAGATAAAATGAAAGTTATAATCTTCACATAGGTTATAAACATAAGTTATATAAGTTATAAAGTTCGCACAGGATTGAAAGGCAGCTAATAGGGATCTATAATGAGACAGTGAAACAGCCAATAGAAATTATTAATAGGGATGGCAGCTATTGCGAAAATAACCGGTTTTCGGTTATTCAGGTTTTTTCACCTTCGGTTTAACCTGGCGGTTATAACCGCTCAAAATGAACGGTTTTTGAAATAGCCGTTTTTCAGTTATTCAGGTTTTTTCACCTTCGGTTTAACCTGGCGGTTATAACCGCTCAGAATGAACGGTTTTTGAAATAGCCGTTATTCGGTTATTCAGGTTTTTTCACCTTCGGTTTAACCTGGCGGTTATAACCGCTCAAAATGAACGGTTTTTGAAATAGCCGTTTTTCAGTTATTCAGGTTTTTTCACCTTCGGTTTAACCTGGCGGTTATAACCGCTCAAAATGAACGGTTTTTGAAATACCCGTTTTTCGGTTATTCAGGTTTTTTCACCTTCGGTTTAACCTGGCGGTTATAACCGTTCAAAATAAACGGTTTTTGAAATATATATATAATTGTCTTTCGGGTTTTTTTATAAAAAACACACGCCGTTTGTGTAGACAATGTTTTTTTTATTAATATTGCTTTTACAGGAAATCAAAAATATTTATCTGTTCATAAAGACTCTTTCAGTAATCAGCCAACCAACAAACGCCTCGAGGAAGCGGTTGTCGTTGATTGGCCTAAGATGATGAAATTCGAAGCTTCATAAATTGGTGAATTTTAGTCTAATCGAACTTAAAATTGACCTATCTTGCGATACGGTTTTTTACCCGGTTATTGGATTAAAAAAATAACCGGGACAAAAAATAACCGAAAAAACCGGTTAACTGAAATGAAAAAAAAAGTTTTAGTTTTTAAACGTTAGGGTTTTCCCATCCTTAATTATTAATGAGACAACCAATCAGCTTTATTTAATATGACGCGATGGTTCTGAAACCGAAAGATGTAATGTGTGAATACTCTACTTTAACCGTTTCCGACCTTCCCGAGTTCGAAAAACACATTTTTGGAATTATGTCTCTCTGTTGGTCTGTGAGCAAAATAACTCAAAAACACATAGAGCTACAGGCATGAAATTTGGCAAGTGCCAAATTCGCCAAATTTACAGATTTCTATCAAATTTTGGACAAATTCCGTCCATGTCCACGTGAACACGATAATTCTAAAACATAAAAAAACCTAGAGGTTTATCATCCGAATTACAGATTTGCCTCAAATTTTGTACCCAATACGTCAAAAGTTTGACCGTATGTTGGGTTTTATATTTGCGAGTAATGTGAACGCGGTAGCTAGAAAACGCAACGACCTAGGCAAATGGAATTTGGCGTTTTTTTATTTCCCAAGCTGACCCTGCTTACCCAAAGGGTGTAAAGCATGTGACGGCTCGGCGGGTAGGAAAATTCCAATACAAATATTAAAGTAATACAATACAAAGTAATAGAATACAATACAAAATAATAGAATACAATACAAAATAATAGAATACAATAAAATGCAAAGAATTAGATAATGCAATGCAAAAAATATAAGTAAGATAATACAATAAAAGTAATACGATACAAAATGCAAATGTGAATATAAATATGATAAAAGACAAACAACAAACATAATAAGTATCTACAAACATAAATAATAAATAAATACAAATGCGCGTAATAAATAAAGAAACGTATGCGAAATAAAAAAAAGAAATGACAATTTTATAAAATCTAAAACATTTTTTTAATAAAAGGGGTCTGATGTATAATTTAGACAAGACAGACGGGGAAAAAATCTAAAAAAAAAAAAAAACCCAATTTTTGGGGATTTTAAATTTTGGTATTTAAATTTAATACAATAATTGAAATTCGTATCAATCGGTGGAAAGGAGAGTGACGTAGCGAGGATAAATGGCGCCCGGCTAACACTATGATATTTTCGCCTCCCTCGCCATCATTAGCGGCTTAGCTTTTGTTAACGGAGCGCGGGGCATGGTATTTTTCGACTCCTTAATTATATTTGTCTTTAAAAAGTAAACAAACACTTTAGCATTTTGTCAACATGGCCATTGGAGCCCAGGGAAAACGATTTTTTTTTACCCCAGTCTTCATCTGTTTATTTAAAAAGTAAACAAACACCTCAGCATTTTGTCAACATGGCTATTGGAGCCCAGTGAAAAGGATCTTTTTACCCTAGCCTTCATTTGTTTATTTAAAAAGTAAACAAACACTTTAGCATTTTGTCAATATGGCCATTGGAGCCCAGGGAAAACGATTTTTTTTTACCCCAGTCTTCATTTGTTTATTTAAAAAGTGAACAAACACTTCAGCATTTTGTCAATATGGCCATTGGAGCCCAGGGAAAATTATTTTTTTTTACCCCAGTCTTCATTTATTTAGAAAGCGTAAATGGCCCCGGGGCATGATATAATTTTTGCGCCCCCTCTCATATTTGCTTTAAAAGTGACATAAATGCAGTAATGTTTTGGCTCCAGGGTGCCCCTGAAACTGACGCCTGGGGCATCTATATCATCATCCCCCCGGTCGCTACGCCACTGGGAAAGGAAGACACCCAACTTCCATATTCGGTTTTCTTTGCTGTACTCTGAAATACTAAGCGCGTCATATCGTGTTATTCTATGATGAAATCGCGGGTATAGCACTCCTATTGGTTCACTAGGGGTATCGCCACTCCATATTGACAGTACCCTCAAAATACGAAAGACAACGCTGTCTGTAAAGTTATTTCAATGGTCTACAAAGTTTAGGGACAATTATTCCGTTTTTCAAGCCGAACTACTTGTTCTTTCGAAAGTAGTAGAACATGCCGGGTCAAATTTCGATTATAGAGATATAACAGTTTATGTTGATGATAAATCAGGTATTTTGACATCGATAAATCTTAAAACCAGGCATGAAAAATATTGATCTTCTGAATGCTCAGAATATCCATCTCTCATGGATTAGAGCCCATTTGGAACATTATATGCATTTTTGCATTATATACATAAATTTTTTGGTTTAAAAATTAAAACAAAGTCTGTATAGTAAATTTTTAGTCGCTCGGGGATCAATGGCGCCCAGTTAGCTCATTGGACCCAACTCTATACATTTGCGGGGGTTTCCCATGCTATAATACAGCTACGACACCGATTCGTTGACGTCTCAACCACCTTCACCATCGCTCGCAACCATTTTTAATCGACCCCGATGCGCACCGGGTCGCCTTGGCGACGCTTGCCTCTCTAACTGCCGGCAACCCTGCATCGTCTGACGTCACGGGGAGGTTGGCGCCACTACTTGTGGAATCCGAGCACCCACACCTCGCAACAAAACACACGACCGTAAGATGGCGATGGCAATACGCATAGCAGACGCTCGTCGAAAGACCTAATACAGCGGCAGTGTTCCATTCCGTCTCAACCCACCCCTCCGCTCTGCAAACGACTCCACAACCTGGTAAGTGCGACCACCCCCTTTCTTACCCGAACAATTTTTTCTCCAATGTTTCTAGGAGGGCCCCGTGCCCCCTTTGGAAGCGAAGGGACCCAGCGCATGTGGAATGGGTGTGGTTTGATTTGAAACGGATACAGGCACGAGGTTCCATAGGATTACGAGTTAAGTTTTGGTGTGTTGCCGTTCTTGGGTGAAATCTCGATTCGATTTCCATCGACGCAGTTGTTTATGAACAGATGTTGAGTGACATTCGGTTTATTGAAGTGATAAGGGAACGGAAAGCGTTTATCAGTTCGCAGAAGATAAACTCCTTTTTCTGAAAATGGGTGCCGTTGTTTAGGATGGGGTTGTCATCGGGTCCTGGTCCGTTTTGGAAATATATCCGCTGATAAAATGATGATAATGCTGACCTTTGCACTGGGTCTGCAAACATCGGCCCTCGTTTTTAACTGCTTGATCAGCAAGTGATCGTTATAGGATTTCGTTTTCGGATCGTTCGAATCGCACAGCTGCCGCACTTTGCGTCATTCCTTGAACAGTGTTTGTCAGAATTGGTTAAGAGAGTAAAAGTGATTTTAGATGTTGCAGCCTTTTGGAAATTTGACGATCAACACGCGTCGTTTTATAAATTTTCCGTTTTCTATGTTTAAGGTATCCGACTGTGTTCGGAGACATTTTTTTGAAAAATAACTTATATATTTTTTAATGTTATTTTTCAACTGCATATGTTTTAAAACTATGAAAATATTGTAAAAATAAGCTTTCAAAATAATATTTTTTTTATAAACTGAGAAATTTGAAGAAGAATGACTAAAATAATTGCCTTACGCTAACAGCCATAGACAAAATCATATTCAAAATATACATAAATCCTTGTAGAAGTACATTTTTATGACAGTTATCTGTGTTATGCTCTAAAATATTTCTTGTACTTCAAAATAGCTTTGAGGTATAGCTGAACATAGTTACTAAACTGGTAATTTTTCATAAAAAATACTTTTCGTTTATATTTAAGCACTTAAAAATAATACTTGATTTTAAAATTGACATTAGTTTTTAGAGGAAAACATCAAGCATATTACAGAAAACAATCTCAGAAAATTTCATATATATACTTGAATAACGTTTTGAGAAATAATTTTTACGGTCGACAGTTTTCCTCAAAAAATATCATTTCTCAGAAACCGCATTTAAAGTTTTCATGCAACATAAAATAATGCTTACAGTTCGGTAATAGAACAGCTGTAACTCCATTTGTAATTTACGTAGAATAAAAAGTGAGACATTTTTAGAAAGCTGATTAAACAGGCTACAAAATTAAGTCATAAAACTTTTTTTGATAATTTCATCAAAAACGACGATTTTAAAACAGTCGGATACCTTAACTTGTATTTGGTAAAAAATTTATCCAACACGTCGTGCTGTGTAGTGGCGGGATTTCCAAGAGTTATTCATTGATTTGAAAATATTCACCCGAATATCCTAATTTTAGAGTAATGGTTGCTTTAACTAAAACTTTGCAATTTAGAAATTTGTGTAAATATTGACGCTGAAAATACGAAGTCAATTGTTATGAGTGTTACATAACTTAGTGAAGGTTTTATTTGCGGAAAGCGTAAACCGTTGTAGTTCATAATAATAGCTTTCGTGTGATTTAGATTTTAGTATATCTTCATAATTGTTTCAAGAATTTTGGCAACATTTCTGCTTCCTTGTTTTTCGGCAGAGGATTGGTTAAAATGTGTTGAATATAAACTGTCAATATACATAAATTTGATTGGATTTTTAATGCATTGGATCTGTTTGAAAATAAGTTTACGTATATTTTATTATCTTGGATGGACAGAACGTCCTAAGAAAATTTTTATTTAAATGGTTGCAATTGTTCGAAATGATGCAATCTAATTGAATGAAATATTGTTGAAGATGTTTCCCCCATAGAGTTTAAGAAATTGCATTTGAATATCGCCCAAATTTCCGACAGTCAAGATTGATGTCTTGAATCGCATTTTTTTTCTTGCTCAACTACTACTACGTGGTTAATTTTGCAGCCTTGATCGGTCAGTGGATGGGATGTCTACTGGAAACTGCGTTGATTATCAATAATGTCAATAGGCTGACACACTTTCTGAAAAATTGCGACATGAACATGTATGATGCGAATCGTTCATAACGCTGTACAGGGCAGGTTGTTGGATCTAGAGCCGCCAAATTTGGCTCGTAGATAATTCTTGGAACTTTCTGAAAAAATGAACATGCATGATGCGAATCATCGTTCATAACACTGTACAGGGCAAGCTGTTGGATCTAGAGCCGCCAAATTTGGCTCGTAGATAATTCTTGGATAGCAGGTGCTCAAAAGAAAGTTTTAAAAATTGTTTTTGTTCGATTTTTGATAAATTAAAACATTAATCAGAATTATTTTCTCTCAGTAATAACTTCAGAGCGTATTTTGCACAGAAAACAAGGGTGTACTGGAGCCTGAACGGTGTTTCGGCATTGATTTTTTTAAGAAAAATAAGTAAGAAAATTTTTGAAAAGTCCTTAAAACAGCACGATTTTTGTCACTG
This sequence comes from Araneus ventricosus, assembly GCA_013235015.1. Taxonomy (NCBI): domain Eukaryota; kingdom Metazoa; phylum Arthropoda; class Arachnida; order Araneae; family Araneidae; genus Araneus; species Araneus ventricosus. The sequence continues at coordinate 59,973 of BGPR01002098.1, forward strand.
CCTATTTTGCGACTACACCACTGACAAAAAGCCAATTTAACATCATTTTAAAAGTCAAAATATTAGCTTTTCAGTGATTTCGATGCATTTTTTTTCATTAATTTTAACAAATCCCTCTAAATTAGTTTCGACAAAATTTTGTAACAATGCCGTCTTTATGTAACCGCTTGCAATAAAATATCAAGATTGTGAATAATCAATGCAAATATTTTAACAGCTCTTTAGACTTTTCAGTTTATTTCTAACTAAAGCTTTAACATATTTCAAAACATGGGATTTTTTTTAAATCATATATTTAGGCTGGCATTGTTCTGTAAATTGTGTGATGTGAAAATAATTACGCATAGAATGCAACGGCTGATATAATCAAGCCAGACGAAGACAAAAAAAAAGAAGGGAGATTGTCTTATTCAAACAGCCGCTGATGTTAAAGGCGTAGGACTACTTTACTCGCGTGACTCTTTTCCGATTTTCAAATTTTCTTTTGTAACTTCTGTTGTTACCCTTTATCTCTAAAATAAGACATTAGTTATGTTTTTAACATATGTAGTTACCGAGATATAGAGGATCTCCCATACAACGTTTTTTGTGGCGTTTTGGCGAGTGAATCAAATTCCTTCCTGAGACCCCAATGAGAGGAACATAGTCCTACATTAAAAGACGAACCAAGCAGAAAGAATAATCATGTTACGATGTTTCGGACTAGATATTCGAATTCCCTTTAATTTTTTGTATTTTTGAAATGTTTTTCCAGTTTGCATCTTTCCCAGCGATATTCGAGAACAGTAGAGGATAAACGTGTATGTGATTCATCTTCGTTTCACATGTTGCCCATGTGCTTGGAAGATTGCTGTGTATCATACTATCAAAGTTTAAGCAGATTTTAAAAGATTTGAAAAATGCAAAACAAATGATAGAATCGTGATTAGAATCTTA
>BGPR01002098.1:71750-95906 GCA_013235015.1 Araneus ventricosus
TAGAAAATGCCCTTTGTAAAAATAATTATTATTTTAAATTAAAAAAATCCGTTTTCAAAAATGGTAATTATTTTAAATTAGAAAATGCTCTTTGTAAAAATAATTATTATTTTAAATTTAAAAAACCCCTTTTAAGAATAATTATTATTTTAAATTTAAAAAAAATAAAAATAGTAAATCTCGAGACTGTTGGATGGATTGAGAATTATGGTTAACAAAGTAACTTTCCATAATTATTCATTATGACAAATACACAGTTTTGTGTTTGTTTTGGACTTAGGTCAATTTAATTAACTTTTAAAGCTTTCTCAACAGCTGAATAATAAATGAAAAATTAAGTTTATTTTTTTTTATAAACTCGTCAATTTTCGGACATTTCCATTTTTATTCAAGATTTCCAATACAATTAGATTTTGAAAAAAGATGCAGCTTTCCATATTTTATAGGTTTAATAATAATTAATTAATGATTTATTTTTCTTAACTCTTTAATTTGTAATGAGTTTGGATCATAATGTTTTAGCTGTTAATATTTTGCCGATTTTCACTGTCAGTAATGCTTATACTATATGTATGTCGGATGTTGACATAAAATTGCACAAAATTTACCCGGATTTATAAACTGCTTAGGGCACTTCTGGGTTTCGGAGGGGGAGAGGTTGCATAGCTTCCGCGATATTTTGGCGATGTGGTTCGTTTAGTTCATAAGCCTGATATCAGTTAAGCCATGCGATTAATGTCACAAATTTTGAACATAAAACAATCAAACCAGAATGAGGGCCAACTCTAAAAAAAACAGAGAACTAAACGTTTATCAAAAGAAACAACTAATTAACTCGGGTTCTTCAAAAGCACGAAATAAGAGTTACTGTGCGCTGAGTAATAGTGTCGCCCAATCGAAATAAGCTTTATATATGTGTTACCGGCAATGTATGTAACTTCTGCTTTCTACAGAGTGCTTAAGCATTTTTAGACGAAGTATGAAATATGAGAATTATTTGAACATGTTATATACTTTCTCTAGACATTATGTGTAATACCATGGCCTTCTATAGAATGACAAATGCTAAGGCAAAGTGTGAAAAGAAGGTCGCGATAAGGTTTTTATTTAAAAGACATGCATTCGACAGGAATACAAATGTTACTTAGAAAATGTAATGTAAGAGTGCCATTAAAAATCTTTTATTCAAAACACGTGAAGGTGAATGAAATTTATACAGAACAAAGTTTTGCCTTTCTTATTAAAGAAAACAAAATGAAATATGAACCTACAGTCTGACCACGGATTTCGAGACTACCTCTTTTGGACGATTTTACACCAGAAAGGGGTGTCAGGTAATGAGTCATATGAGCGCATTTGTTAGATCAACGCTCAGTAAAATGTAAACATCACCCTTCCATTCTCCACTCCCCCGCCCCTATTTTGATGAAAATAACTCCGCCCGGCGCATGCGCAAAAGGGCGGAATGTTTCAGAATCCTTTGCTATATAATACTGGAGGCATTCAGAAAGGAAATATTTTCATTTTGAAGTGCACTTCATTTTATTTCTTGAAAAATCGAATCGGCGATGTATTTCATACTTTGTCATTTGGCATTGTATGGAATTCTAGGAAATGTGTGAAATATTAATCGTTTCATACTTCGCCTAAAGATGCCTAGGCATTCTATAGATATCCAGATGGTGGCTTGATCAAAATAGCAAAATAGGGCGAAACTTTCTTAAAAATAAGGCCAAATTTGACAAATTGTTTGAAAACGTCATTTGCTATTATAAAAACATCTATCCTTCATGAAAACGAATCTCACTTGATATGCATATGTTCAATGTTCTATTATTAAACTAAAATTTAAGGGGAAAAAATTTAAAACATCCTTGTTCCGTTCAGGATCTATTTCGTTTGACAGCTCATTATATATCATTTGAAATGTGTAATATCCAGAATTTATTAAAAAACAATAGAATAAGTAATTAAAAATTGTTCGAAAAATCAGTAACAAAAATAAAAACAAAAAAGGCCAAAAATGAATTTAAGGCCAAATGAAAATTCCTAAGGCCAAGGGCTTTGAAAAAAGGCCAACTTTCTGTAGTTTGGCCTTAAAAAGGCCAATATTACAACCCTGGCTTGATCGCATAGCGTCAGTCTTCTTAACAATATGTTCATTAAACCGATTATTACAAAGGAATGGCAATGATTTCTAGGCTCGGAAATTACTTTGTCATAGTGTTTCCTTTTGTAAAAATAGTCAAGTTTAAGTAAGTGAAATAGTTAAATTAGTTAGTAACTATGCCTGTTTTCGTTTCTTACTTTAATTCTTTTGTAAAAAGTAGTAAAATTGAAGTAATAAAATAAGTTTTAAGAAATTGTGATATTAATCCCTTTTTAATATAGAATGAAAATTGCCGTTTTTTTTAAAGTAATTTATCGAAATGTTTCAATATGTTCAACATGCCCAATGCATTTTTGTGTTTAAAGATTTCTTAAAAATTTGACATAAAATTGTGTTGTAAATAAGTGGTATTAGTTTTAAAATTGGAGGGATACGGAGTTTCTAATAATAATAATAATAATAATAATAATAATAAAAAACACCCGCAGTTTCTAACAAGAAAAGTTTAACCCGCGGAAGGGAAACGCTTTTTTTTCTTTCTTTTTTTGTCGTCGCAGTGGGTAGCTTTCCGGAAGGTTTGAACACCAGTCAAAAGAAATGGATCTGATCTATCTAGAGCTGAACTTGGGGATAGAAATAACAATCAACAGAAAAATACCAATGTTTATTTATTTATTTATTTTTTTGCTTGTTGCAAACAGATAATGAAATGGATTCCAGCTGTACATTTACAGACTGTACTAAAAGATTTTCAAAAAAAGTTCCACAGCTAATTTTCTCCCACAAGTTGATGATAACTTTAAGCCTGTTTTCAGAAGAACTGAAAGCAAAGAATTTATTTCAATATTGCGAATTGGTGGCAAATAAATAAAATGACATAAAATATCTGCTAATTCTATATAGGAATGGCAACATTGAAGATTAAATAATCTTTTCTGCATATGGAAACACAGTTTTAGTAATAGAAATTACCTATTGAATTAAATGTCACGAAACCTTCACTAAACCCCGCCATTTTGTACTGTACCAAACGATTTTTAAAAACCAGTAAGTTAATATTAATTTTAAAAGAATGTAGAGTCTTGAATTGAACGATTCGAACATTTCGTGAGCAAAATTTGAAGATAATCAATTGAGTTTTACAGCGGACAGACTACTGATGAATTTTCACTTTTTATTTCAATGCATTCATATTGCCGAAATGCAAAATTCGTCATGCAAAGTTTCGTCTTGGGTTCATCGGTCTTTTTGTGCCAAATGCAGACAGGGCTGGCACTAGGACAAGATAGAAGCGCGATGCAAATGTAGAGAGTGCTCGAAGGACCTCTTGCGTCACAGGTCAGAGCTGGCACTTGTTGATTTGTGCGCTATGTGAACCCTGAATCACCCGGTGCAAGAGAGAATGGCTTAGTTAATATTCGCGTGACGTAATAGGAAGTCGGATAACAGCGACTCCGTTGTTGCAGCCGAATTGGCGGCTGAAATATTATTCCTTCCAAGGTTTTTTCACCCCTCCGCCGGCCGGGGCCCCCCCGCCCCCCCCCCCCCCCGGTTTGCGAGGAGAAGCCTCGAAGTGCGTCGCATTTTTAGATAGAAATTCTGCTTGAAAGGATGTTATTTTAAAGGATTTATTCGAAAAAATATTCTCCAGGAGTTGTTCAACGGGTCTACAAAAAAATCTGGCTAGTGGGTGTGAAAAATTCTTTTAATACCCCCTCCGTTCAACTTGATTCGTCCAGTCTCTAAATTAAGAAAAGGGCAAAGTCGTTTGAGAAAACCCGGTTTAGAAACTGGCTTTGCATATTTTAACGTATTTATGTACAACTGCCGCGTTTCGTAATTGAAAATGGCGCGTTCGGTCGCCATATCCGAATTCTTCTCGTTTCTCGAACGAGTCTTTTTTAATGTGACTTTTTTATACAACTAGCCGTTCTTGGCGACCAGCTTGGTCTCCGGGAGTATTGGCTTTCCTGGCTGGTAAACTATCAATATAGAATGTATAAATATTTAAAATTTCACTTTTGTTGTTTGATAAGTCTGAAAAATATGAATTGAATGGAAATTGAAATTTATGCGAACATGGCCGAATTTAACAGAAAAAAAGCGATAAGAAATATTGCAAAATATCTTCGTCATCCTATGTATATTTGTGTTGTCAGCTATGCATAAGGCATCAGTGGATAGGATTGAAAACGTGAAAAAAATTAAACAATTAAAACTTATAGAAATAATCATTAACGTTCCATATGGAGAAGACAGAAAAGAATCCATCCTCTCCTTTCAACACTATTTTATGATTTGGAATCTGTGTCCGAGACAGTGGCGAATCCAGGATTCGGGTCTGGGGGGGGGGGGGGAGCGGAGGTCATAAAAATTTTGTATCGTCGCAACGAATGTCAAACCTCATGGCTTATGTAAACCAAAACACTTTTCCTCACCTAACAATAAGAATCATAAAGAGCAACACTACAACGCATTCGATAATTTGATAAAAAAATACAATGAAATAATTAGCCAAAAAATGTTTTCGTCCGCGTCAACGCTACAAGTACAAGTGGAATGACCAGAAAAGTTGGAAAATTTTCGAGCATGTCAAGCCAGAAAGCAGTGTTGTCACGATTTTATTATTATTTTTTTAAAAATGAAAATTAAGAACAAACAGTTGTAGTGATTTTAAATAAAATCAAGAATTTTAGTTTAGCTCGGGGGGGGGGGCTGCAACCCGATACCCCCCCCGGATTCGCCACGAGACAAAATGTGCCACCGGTATATTTAATTATTAGTCTTATTGTTCGATATAAGCCCAGTAGGCTTAATTTTGCATGCTTCTATCTTACATTTCGAAATGAATAGATTACGATTCATTGTTTTTTTGAAAATTGGTCTTCTAATTTGGGACAAGAAAAAATGTAAATTTGGCCAACTTAAGGTTGAACAGAGGGAGTAGGACATTGTGCTTGCTTGGCTTAGCTTTTCGTTTGGGTACCAGTGTCAGTGCACTTTTGCTCAATCTCAGGGAATCAAGTAATACAGATCTTGTGAAATCTTCGGAAATTTAGCTAATAGCATTTTAAGTCTAGCTTATGGTGCAAACTTCGGAAATTTAGCTAACAGCATTTTAAATCTGGCTTATGGATGGGTAGGTATGTTTCCCTTCTTTGTATAAAGAATGTTTGACAGCTGATGATTGGATTAGGTTGACTCTTGATTTGGTTGTTGAAGTTCCTAGACATTGCCAGATGTGATCTTCTGTTTTATCAGTTTTCGGGTCGTTATGTGTGACATCATTTCTCACCTATTGTGGTGCATTCTTCCTGATACGGAAATTTTATTCTGTTGGATCTGAATTTTCTTTCTGTTCATTTTTGCTGCAAGCCCCACAGGTGGGTGCATCTGTCGACACAGGGGGAATTGCTTGCATGGTAGGACTTCGTTTCTTGATGAGATCGGGGAGTGTCTGCCAACGAGGGGGATGATTGAATGGAATTTGTTTCAGTATGTATCAGCACTGTAATTGGCGTGTTTATTGAAGTTGAGCTTCCTCTCAAGTAAAAGTCCTAGGTGTTTGACTTCTTTTTCCTCACGAAAGATCGTCATCGCAGAAAGGAGTAAATTGTTTCGAAAAATGTGACCTTTACGATTAACCAATTGTTTATCTACAATGATGAAATTTTCTGTATTTCAACTCTGGAGGCTCTAGATATTGGGGGAGATGGGTCTGAACTAAAGGGAGAAAACCCAGTTGCCCAGGGAAATTTGGGCCGTCCAGGTAACTTTACTATTGACATTAATAATAGCACGAGCGTACGCATGGAATTTAGAATATTCGAAAAATTAAGGATATGGAAGTTGAATTATTTACTGAAACAGGGTGTATATATGTAATAATCTCGCTTAATTTTGCTATAAATTGTAATATTATATATTTTAAAGTCTAAATGTATTCCAAAATCACTTTTCTTAAACTCTAGCTTCATTTTATTTCCCGCTCTGGAGGTATATTAAATCTCGCGTTTTGAAATATTTATTGCTAAAAGAATATTCTAATTGCTTCCACGCGTCAACATAAATCGCGAATTCTTTTACAGACTTTTCCCTAAAATACTTACGTGATATAGTAAAAATAGCTATTATTCCCTTCACTTTTAACACGTGTCTATCTGTTAAATCCCTACCTGAGAAAAAGCAGGGATTTTCTATTCTCTTTTGGCTTAAAAACTTCAACTGAAATGTACGTACATTTCGTCACTCTCCCATAATAAATGAAAATTAGAATTTAACTCGGCTTGTTTTTTATTTAACGACTACAACAACGAATACATTTTATATATATTCTGTGTACTGTAGAAGTTGGAAAAGAGATATCTTCAGAACCTTTTTTTAAAAACTTAACTTAATATTATTATAAAACTTAATATGAAATATCTGATTTCAAGTAAAACGGAACGATTTAGGCAATTTTGTTCAATTTTGGGACCTAAGTCTGTCTCGATTGAACCGGGTCGTTTGGTCGCTTTCTTTTAACTCTTCTGCTACAAGTGGATTTATTTATCTAAGGGAGAGTTTCTTAGTGTAAATTTAGATCTGTAAATTAAACTAAGTAATGACAGGTAAAAGAATAATGTGACTCTTCTGAAAGTTGTGAATCAACCGTTTCGCATCTTTCGAAAGCATCAACCCAGTTACAGGAATAATAACATTAGAAGTCGTACCTAGCATGACTAAAGTGACCATTTATTTTCCCCCTCAAAACGGAACATTAAAAAAAATTTTTTTAGGTAATATTATGTGAATTCAAGAAAACACATCCTTCATCCTTCATGTTTTATTTATTAATGAAAAGAACATGAATAAGCACGTGAATATAAATAATTCTTGTGATCTTGCATTTTTCTGAAGAACACATTTTTGCTTCTGTATATTTCGTGTTGATGTGAAAAAATGAATGGAATTCTCTGCAGGATTTCTTGAAATTTACTTTGGTAATTAACGTTGCTTTATAAATTGGGAGACTTGCAACTGTGTTTTTTCTAGCTCGTCCACAACTCATTCGTAAGAAAAAAAGATCGTTTCTACGGTGTATTAGTCCCGGGCTGGCATAGAATATATTTAATAATTATAAGAAAGTTCGTATGATGTAAATTATTGGCGGGAAAGTGTTCGAACAGTTCCATCCAACGACTTTCGGTTTAAGTATCCCCAGTGTTTTATTCTGTCACTTCATGCTGTGTAATGTAGTTAGAACTAAGTGCGAGATAGCTGGCTTCTGACCAACTTACATATGCATGACACGTATAACGCACGCTCCGTCATCGCCGGGCTACTTACTATGCATTACCGTCGTGTTTTGTTTAAATTTTTCTTCTATTTATTTTTTTTTAATTTTTGGCCTCTTGTTTGAAATTGTTATTGTGGCTTGCTCTCTTTCTGAAAACGGGACATTTGAACGTCCGGGGCTGCGCTTGGGACAGGCTACCAAAAAACGGGACTGTCTCGTTGAAAACGTGGCGTATGGTCACATTAAACATGACGGATACCATAAGGGCAAGTCAGATGCAGTATCGACAACAAACCTTTGGAGTGCTTAAAGTGAATGCTGACATGACTTGTTGTCCGAAGCGATGCACGCTTCGCATGTTGTTATTCGGGCAACTGTGATGTTTTGCTATTGTAAATTTGTATTTCGTTGTATCGTGTTACTTATACAATTTATCTGGTGTATCCTTTTCTTTTACTTAATTTACTGGCAAAGAGTTCATTGTACCACCCTTTGGGCTTCCGACCCCATGTTCCATTGCGAAAATGACTTGTTTCTTTATGGTGACCTACCTTTAAACTTGGTGAACGATCCTTTGGGACATATTGTATTTAATATTAAATGTCAAGGTTCGCCATTAGCTGACTTCCTTCTTTCCATCGATTTGAACTCCTACTTTTTACTTTCTTGGCAAAAAATTAGACCTCGAATTTTTAATGAATCTCTACGGTTTAGAGTTTGAAAAAAAATCATGTTTCAAATTATGCCTATTGGCCACTGAACACGATGATTCTTAAACGGAGCCAGCTGGATAGATGACATTTCGCATGTGGTCTTTACTGCAAGATTGAAGATTGGTACCCAAATTTTGGATGAAATTCTTACGGGATGTATGCCCATATCTGCCCGTAAGAGCATGTGAAAGCAATAACTCAAATACACAACCAGCCTGATTGGCTTTATCATCAGAATTGTAGATCTGTTTGAAATTTTGGAGCAGATCTGCCAAAGGCCTTGCAGTCTGTTGGTCTGTCAATTCGTGTATATATGAACGCGGTAACTCAAATACACATCGAGCTACATAAAGGAAATCCGGTATTTGGTATTGATATCGAAATTGTAGATCTGTATAAATTCACCGTTAGAGAAAGATAAACTCAAAATGCTCCATATTGTGAAAGGATGTGAGTCAGTCTAGGGGATCGTTAAGTTTTTCTTATTTTAAGATCCTTTTCGCCCCGAAGGCCCCGGTGACCATCTGTGCTCCCTTTTTTCGACCCCCCATGTCCTCACTGGCGCAAGGTGGCACATTTAGTGAAGTTTTTCTTATTTTATTCCTAGATAACTAAACATTCATCTAATAGACTACCGACCCCAGCCAGTCTGGCGAATTCCGAGATGCTCCCGTTGCGCTCACACCACCTCACTGGCGAATACAAGATGCTCCCGTTGCGCTCACACCACCTCACTGGCGAATTCGAGATGCTCCCGTTGCGCTCACACCACCTCACAGTACCTTCATAACTAGTCTCATGAGTTATCCGAAGGCAATAAGCACGGCTGTACGCTTGTTACTTTTGGAGATTTGCTGCAATAGTCGTCTAACAGTAGAGTGTTTAGTTATAATGAGCAGAAGTTTGCAAAAAGTTGAAGTGATTTGCTGAAGAGACAACTAAAAGTGCGGCAAACAAACGCAGAATTTCTACTTCCTGTCCATCTAAGAAACGCTGAATGACAAAATATGTGTGCAACTACTGGCTATTTGTGGAGAGCGTTTGCACCAAGAGTGCAAATGCTAATTTTCACCACTTTTCTACTTCTTTAATAAAATATGATACTTTGCTGGAGTTAACTCATTTGTTTGAAATAAATTAAAGTTACTATATTTCGTTTTAATTCATAGTCTATGAGTCGAATGATTAATTACAGAGTAACACTGATTGAATTTAGTTATCTAGGGTTAAGATCCTTTTCGTCCCGAATTCCCCGGTGACCATCTGTACACCTTGTTTTCGATCCATACCTGTCCTCAATGCCATACTTCGTAAAGTTTGTCTTGTTTTAAGATCCTTTTCGTCCCAAAGACCCCGGTTACCACTTGTATTCCCTTTTTTTATCCACCCCTATCCTCAGTGGCATATTTCGTAAAGTTTGTCTTGTTTTAAGATCTTTTCCATCCGGAAGACCACGGTGACCACTTGTACTCCTTTTTTTTCGATCCACCCCTTCCTCAGTGGCTCATTTCGTAAAGTTTGTCTTGTTTTAAGATCTTTTTCATTCGGAAGGCCCCGGTGATCACTTGTACTCCCTTTTTTTCTGTCCATCTCTGTCCTCAGTGGCACAGGGTGGCATCTTGTGCTCGGTGGCAGTCTTCGCCGGGAGCCGCGCAGTTAAGGAAGATGAAGGGCCTTCCTGACATGTTTGTTACGAGCGATTTACTCACAATGGCGCTTCCAATTAGAAAAAGATTTTCATTTCTGTTGTTCGCGGGCGCGAGAGAAAAAAAAGGGGGACGACCCCCGCCATTGGAGAGTCGATTCATCACGCCGCGAACAATTCGCGCAGCGCGACAAACAGTGGCAAAACTCTCTGAATCACTCACTCTGGATCCCCGAGTATGCGCTGGCCGCAAATCAAGAACGTGTCACCGGCGAGCTGGAGAACCCATCTTGTTTTCGCCTCTTAGTATACGAGGCATTAGAGGAGATCTTTTTTTCTCCCCTTTGTGTACTCTTTTGTTCCCACGGCAAAAACACAACGATCCCGTCTGGCCTGCGAAAAGAACAACGGAACGTGCGGAAGACGGCAGACGATTTTTTGAGTGTTGCGTTGAGTAATAATTCGCGGGCATTGATTTCTAACTTATTTTAACTTTTCAAATTTATTTTTTAACCCTTTGAACGGCAAAAATATTTCAGCTGAATGCTCTGAAAACGGCCTCTCTGTAGCTAAATGGTGAACGCAAATGTTTCGGAGCCGGTTTTCGGGTAATAAACAGAGAGCAACTTTCTACGCCGGAGCCGGTTTAAGAGTAATAATCGAAGAACGACTCTCTGCGACGGAACCGGTTTTAGAATAGTCGTCAGAGAGCGACTTTCTACGTTCCAGCCGGTTGAAGGGTTAAAAAAGTTATCCTATAATAATTCTTAGTAATAATTCGCGAGCATTTTTCTGATTTGTTTTAAATTTTCAAATTGTATTTTTTTTTAAGAAAATTCTTCTGGTCATTTGACGAAGTAGTTGATTGAATCGCTCGTCATTTTTATAACACTATAACTATCGTGACCGGTCGAAATGACCTGGCCAGGTGTTTTCCAATGACAGTTGCGATATATCAGCGGAGTGTCGGTAAATAGTGTTAAATGCGACAACCAACGACTGTAGGTACTCTAAAGTTTCTCCATTCACAGCACAAATCTCGCAAATGAAAAAAAAGCAAATGTTGTCGAAAATCTTCTTGACATTCCATTTTAATGATCTGAAAATACGGAAAAACCAAGAAAACTAAATAATTCAAGGTACACGATCTTGTAGAGCATTGAATTCTCTTTCAGATGATATAAAACATTTTGCCAATGCGTGTTATTTCTGCAAGCAATTTTAAATTCGAAAAAAATCTTTAATTATTGCTCAACCTCATGCTTATAAAAAATTTGGATTTTCTCCCAGGATCATTCACTGGGTTGCCTATTGGATTGTGAGGTATCGGGCACAAATATCAAGTTGGCTCCCTATTTAGAAAAAAAAAACCATGGAATTTTTTTGTACACCATGGAGTATTTTTTTTCTTTTCTTCTTCTTCTCTCTCTCTCTCTCTCTCTGGAGAAGAAAAATATCAATGCATGCGTGAATCAGCCTTCCTGACCGTTAAAATTATTTTTTATACTTCCTCTAAAACAAAAAGTACTGTAAAAAAATGAATGGATTTAGTATTATTCGCTGTCAGAATATTCCGACTTAAATATACAACGCATAGTTTTCCATAGTGAAATCTGTTTTTATTATTACTTGGCATTTACTTTTAAGCAGCCAACTGCAATTGAATTATTTCTTCACTACGTTTTTTTGTGTGAATGAAGGAAACAAATAGGGCTATATTTCATAATCTTAATCAGTTTCTGATCCGCACACGAGATAGGCTGGTGCGAGGCCCAATTAGGTCGCTTTACCGAGCTTAAGGACTCGACTCTCTGTGAGACTCTCTCCTTAATTTTTCTGTGAAAAACTATATCGCCTTTTAGCCATGTGGGTATACGGATGATAGCCGTGTTGGAGCTACTCATTCGACGTACTTAACACATCTTTGGAATATGTTTTTTTCTTGTTAACTAGCTTTTCTCAGTTTTGAGAGAGATAGAGAGTAACTTTTGACTAGCCCTGTACTGTCTGCCCGCCTCGAGAACTGTGGCCGCCAAAATGTCTAGTTTACGGTGGTCGCTATAGCAACTGGTTATGCTAGGGAAGATCCATTTCGAATAGGAGGGAAAATGTTGAAGGGCAACGCAATTAATTGGGGCTGCAAGCCCCACAGCTTGCGTGTCTTGATGCATGATAGACATGAGGGAGATGAATTTCACTTGTTGAGATAGCGATGAGGCTAATACAGTAAGTTTCCGTGGTAAAGATGGGTCTGGTTTCGTGCAACAGTAGCTGGTGGGGAAGAGTCAGCTGGAAGACAGGTACAGAGCACAATGGAACGTTGTGGCAGGAGAAGAGTGACAGGTTCACAGTCGTTGATCGGTTGAAGGAGTATCTGGACAGGTGAGACAGGTGAATCGGCAGGCAGGCACGGAGCGTCATGAAGCAGTGGGCTGAAGTGCAGGAACACAATGGTCAAGATGGGGGGTCAGGGGTGTCAGGGTTGAAATTCGACGGAAGTCGGAGTTTTATTTTATTCTTGGCGTCAGTTTGCGGTGGTATAAAGAGTAGTTGACCATTCGTCTTCTCGATTAGGGGCCGTTCAAATATTACGTAAGCATGTTTTTGGTATTTTTTGACCCCCTCCCCCCTTATCCAGCAAAAATAAGTAGACTCGCAAACTCCCTCTAGTAATACTAAACATCTGCAAACCTCCACGTTTTCTTTTTTTTTTTACAACGACGTATAACAGTAATAATCGATAATTTTTAAAATAGAGACTTTAATTCAAATAAAATACTCTTAACCTCGACTTAAGATGAAAAAAAATAAGTTTAATTTACTTTAATTTAAGTTTAAAAGCTTACAAAAATCAAGACTTTCGAAATTTATTTATTTTAAATTTAACTTTTTTAATAAATTATTTATGCAAGTTTACAAAGAGGATTTTCTGAACTTAAGGATTTTAATGTCTGTACGTAAGCTCACCATACTCCCTCCCTGTCCAGCAAAATAACAAATCGCAACCCCCTCCCCTTAAGTTTATGTAATATTTGAACGGCCAATAACCATACATAGCCATTTTTGGCGCGCGCCAGTGTAGCACATTTGAATGAACTTCTACCTGCTAAAGCGGGGTTTACACGCGAACAGTAAAACCGACAGTAAGAGATGACGCACGCGCAGAATCATAAAAGACCTGACCACGGCAAGTCTCTGTCCGAACTTGACAGCGACAACTTACTGTCGGTTTTACTGTTCGCGTGTAAACCCCGCTCTAGAAATGGATTCTTCCTACGATAACCTGTTCCTATAGCGACCGCCGTAAACTAGACATTTTGGCGGCCACAGTTCTCGCGGCGGACGGACAGTAAATGTGTTCACGAGCATTGAGTCAACTGAATATTTTTCTCACAGGATCGTCCCAAATTGACAGCAGCTTTCAACGGACTATTTTTATCCGTCACTTCTTCCGATAAAGGTTTCCGAACCGAAGTGAACGAAACATAAACAGTCGTCTTTTTCTTCAAAATAGTTTGGATCGGAATCATAAACAGTGTTTCAAATGTCTGGAAAGATCCATTACCGTTTATTTTATAATGGCATCCGCTTTATCGGCCGTGGTTGATTATCGCCTGCGTCTCACGACGAGCGAGGGGGGGGGGGGGGCTCGGCCTCCCACGCACACCCTTCACTATTTCTGGAGCGGGCGGTGACGCGCGTGGATATTCTTATCCATATCCCCCCTCTGCTGCTGGCTGCTCTCTCTCCTTATCGATATCTCCCCGTTGTAAATTACAGGTGTTGAAAAGGCACTTCCGATCGCCCAACATCCGGGCATCTGCACTCTAGCCACAAAAATTAGGAATGCAGTAAAGCTCCGTTCATATATCTTTCAAGGGACGGACATAAAATGACTTATAAACGAAAAGACGTATAATCGAAATTTTAACTAACAACTTTCATTATTTCAAATTGAATTCAAAATTCAATTTCAAATTTCATTATTTCAAATTGATATTTCAAATTGAATTCAATTTCAAATTTCATTATTTCAAATTGATATTTCAAATTGAATTCAAAATTCAATTTCAAATTTCATTATTTCAAATTGAATTCAAAATTCAATTTCAAATTTTATTATTTCAAATTTCATTATTTCAAATTGATATTTCAAATTGAATTCAAAATTCAATTTCAAATTTCATTATTTCAAATTGAATTCAAAATTCAATTTCAAATTTCATTATTTCAAATTGATATTTCTAATTGAATTCAAAATTCAATTTCAAATTTCATTATTTCAAATTGAATTCAAAATTCAATTTCAAATTTCATTATTTCAAATTATTGAATTAATTTGAGTATTGAATTATTATTACCAAAAAAAAATCCAGTTCTTATTGTTGTTTTCTAAAATACATTAGTTTAAAGATACAGTAGTTTTATTTCATTCTTTTGTATTTTTTCTATGTTTATATCGATATGTATCTGGTTTTTTAAAGTTAAAAAATTTAACTGTACTGTAGGCGTTGATTGACTGCTAAGCAGCGACGCTTTATTTTCGCTTTTTAATTTTTAAGGTTAATTTTGTTGCAAATATTTCCCATCGTAGTAAAAGTATGATTAAAATTTCTATTATAATACAAGTTTCTTATTAGGACTACTCTGATTTATTAGAAGCGTGGGCGGAGATTTGCTGACTTCCGTGACTTCTTTGAAAGCCGAGAAGATCGTTTATTTTCTTGTCACCTCCTTAACATCATGTATGCCCAATCGAGTTATTCTGAGCACAACAGCAACCGAGCACCTACTAACGGACAGATAGACGTCTTCCGTTATTATTAGTAGAGGTTATAAACTCGTCCGATCTAGATTTCATCATGACGTAAGATATAACTGAGAGGTAAATGTCGAGGCTTGTCTTGACATATATCTGGATACATAGACGAGATATTTTTGGAATCTTATCGGTTTTCAGCGCTTAAGCTCTGTTGCTCAAGCCGAAGATATGAAACGTTATCAGTTGTTAAATCCTTTTCTTCTTCTTCTTCTCTCCTTGGAATGAAAATGTAAAGGAAAACAGTTTTCTTCATAATCTGACAAAGATTACATTTTGTGTAAACTTGAATAAGATTATCCTACGCGCAATAAGAAGTTTAACATAAGAATTTAGTAGCTTAAATTCATGCGAAGAAAATGCAATGGAAGCGTGAAATTTTGTAATATTTTAATAAATTTATATTTTCTTCATCTTTTCTTTTACGGTAATCTGCAATAATAATAAAAGTGAATGTGTGTCTTCTGGCGCTCCGAACAAGAGACTAAATTTGGTAATTCTTGGTCAAGGCAGTTGGACCTAGAGTTACCAAATTTGGCATTAAATATTCTTTGTAAGGTAGGAATTTGCACATCAGAACGATTATTTTTCAATATTTTAATTAAAAATTGTGTTGTTTCTGGAAGATTATTTTGGAAATACTCAAATCCCCAAAGATTTTTGCTGTAACTTAATCCTTTGCACTCGAGAAACATTTGTAAAGTAATTAAATGCATAATTATTCACCAATTTACAAGAGCTCATATTATTGCTTTGGGACGTAAAAAATATGCTTGTGTCAGTTCATTTTTTATGAAAAATTGTTCTTCAACTTGTTACTACTTTGTAGGTAGTTTCTTAGCCATCGAAATCAAGAAAAGTCAAAATGATGCACCGTCTAGAATGGTGACTGAATCACCTCTCGCGTGCAAGGGATTAAAATTTAGAAAATTGCCAACCCAGTAGTGATACCAGTTTGATTTCCGTTGATTTTTTGCCTAAATTCCGACAATTTTTAAAAATATTTTTAATTATCAATTAGATTACTTTTCATTGTTGTTAGGAGACTCAAATCGTTTTCATCATTTCTACAAATATTTAAATATTATTATTATTACAGATTGCAATAATTTCCACTTTAAATGTCGAAGGCAGTCTTCTCTTTTATGGTAATCTCTAATAATAATAATAATAAAAGCGAATGTGTGTCTTCTGGCGCTCTGAACAACAGACTAAATTTGGTAACTCTTGGTCAAGACCTTTGGGCCTAGTTACCAAATGTGGCATTAAATATTCTTTGTAAGGTAGGAGTGTGCACATCAAAACGGATTTTTTTCAATATTTTAATTAAAAATTCGGTTGTTCCTTGACGATTATTTCGGAAATACTCAAATCCCCAAAGAGTTTTGCTGTATCTTAAAATTTTGCCGGGGCATAGTTAGGTTTTAGGCGTCAGTAGTAACTTAGCAAGTGTAAATAGCGCCCGAGACGTATTTCTTCGTCTTCTCTTCGTATTTAACTTGAAGAAACGCACTAACCTTTTGTTAACATGGCTCCCCCAAGACTGGCTTGTTCCCCCTCTGCTATTTAGTATTTAGTCGCTGCGTCACTGGTCGAATCGTTAAGAAAATTTTTAATATTCCTAGTTAACAAGTAGTGAAGCAAACATATTCGAAAAGGCGATTCATTTTCTTCTTGTTTTGGTTACCCATACGACTAGAGAGGAAGTCGTCTGCGCCATTAAGCAGTGAAGCATTGACTTGGTCGAGCGAGTTGTCATAAGCTCGCGTGTGGAAATTAATTGATCCGAGCCCATCGATTGGTGCGCGCCAGAGCTGCACCCCCCTCCCTCCCGCACCCCGGTGCTTCTCTGGATCCTGGCAGGTTGAAGGGCAGACAACACGTTTCCCTTCGGGGAGGTTGTTATAATCCCACCCCTCGAATTAAAAATTGAACGGACGTCGATGAACTAAACACTCTTAATTGCGCTGCAATTTGCAGTTCAAATTTGACCGCCGACATGAAGTATTCACTGTAGTTGATTAATTGCATTGTTGTTTCGGGAGTTTTAATTCGCGGAATGGAGCATCGCGTGCCCGGGGGTGCTCACGTCGAACATTCGCGAGGAATTCTGGGAGATACCTTTGAAGCTTTTTTTAAATCCTAATTAGAGTATGACTAAAACATGTGAACGCGTTGTAAAAATAAATTGGATATGAAATGTCTGCAGGAAACATTGTGCTGCTAACTTTGGATATGAAAATTCATGTCAATGAAAGTAGGTCGATTTATGAAATTTTGAAGAGGGTTTTCGGCGCATTTAAACAAACAGAAGCGAAGAAAAGCAATCCGTTGGGAAAATTATCGAGCACTTGAATGTCTCCGTTTGTTTTTTGGCATTCTTGCCATTTTAGTTCGTTTGTTTACCACGGTTGCCCGGGTGTTGCCATTACAACCGCGAGACGTTTAAATATGATAATGATTTTAGACTGACATACTTTCTGTAAATTGCGTGATGTAAAAGTCGTTGAAACGCTATACAGTGCAGAACGTTGAGCCTAATTAGCTACCAGGTTCCCTAGTAGCGCAAAGATATTGTATAATAGTATATAATATTGAACAATATTGTATAATATCGAACAATATTAATTGATATTGTACAATATTGTATAATATCGAACAATATTAATTGATATTGTACAATATTGTATAATATCATATAATATTATATAATATGGAACAATATTGTATAATATCGAACAATATTGTATAATATCGGACAACATGTTGTGCTGCTTGCGTTACCAAATTGGCACATGGTTACTTTTTGGGTAGTAGGTGCTCACTAAGAAAGGGGTTTTTCAAAATTTTAATTAGAATTTTAGTTAACTAATAATGGTTAATTGAAATTTTATAATTTCTTCTCAATAATTTCAGAGCATATTATTAGGGATGTAACGAATAGTGATTTGGCCGAATGCCAAATTAAAAAAAAAAAATTCACTTTTGATTGTAAATGAAATTTTTTCAAATTTTAAATGAAAAAAGTTTAATTAAATAAGACTGATTTATTATTTGTATATTTAAAAAAATGTTAATGCTTTTATGTATATTTGTAATATTCTAAATACTTTAATTCCAATAATAAGAAATGAGAAACCCTCACCATTTTGGGATTTCTTCAACGAAATAAAAGAGCCATTATTGCTGAACATAACAGTTACTATCACAGAAGAAAATTGAATGGATAAATTAAAATTACTAGAAGTAAATTCCTATTTTGGTGAAGAACTTCTAATGGAGTGTCCACCTAATTGGTGAGGAAAAAATGCAGTAAAAGTTTGCAGGTTTGCAAATTTACCAAGAAACTCTCTTTCAGCACCTGCAAGTATTATATACTAATGACCGTTTATTTTCTGGTGTTGGTAATATATACGAAACCATATGGAACAGACTTCTATAAATGATATGCAACATTATTAAATACACCTGATGTACAATGCAACTTAAAATTGGATAAATATTAGATTTTTTATAATAAATGTACTGGAATGCAATTCTGCAATATTCTTTATTAAATATATTTGAAACAACATTTTTTAAAAAAAACATTTTATCCTGAATTTATTCTGCCAAATATATTTGTGTAGCATTCCTCCTGAGAATGTTGAAAAATTATTGTTCTTCATAACTTCAGGCTTTGCAATGATAAATTATATGTAACTTTATTAAATATACCTATGCACTATGAAACTGATATGTAATTCCGCAATATCCTTTGTTAAATGTGTATTTAAAAGCACATTTAAAAAATTATTACCCTGAATGTAATGGCCGAATATCTGTTTAGTATTCGGCCAGCCAAATATTCGGCAAAAGGGTCGAATAGGCCGAATACCGAATAGTTGCCGAATATTCGTTACATCCCCACATATTATCACACTAAAGTCATTTTTGCATCATTTTAAAAGTAAAAGAAAAAAAAGCTTTTCTGTGGTGCCAATTTTATTTTCGTGCAATTTGTACTTTAATTTTAATAAATAAATTTTTCAGAATTAATTTTAAACACAATTTTGTCACAGTCCCACGTAGCACAAGATATTGTCTTATATCATAAAATTCGAGAAAGTAATATTGCACAATATTTTTCCCAATATTGAAACAGTGTAAAACGTAAGACTTTTTCAATACTGTACAATGTTTTTTTCATAATATTGGATAATGTCATATAATGCTGTATAATATTATACCATCTTGAATAATATTGTACTATACTGAATAATATTATATAATATAACATTATAGTGAATATTTTAAAAATACATTTTAGAAGCATGGAAAAATATTAATCACTTAATTCCTAAGTTCTGAACTTCTGGGTAACACTTCGTTATTTTTTAAACACATCTACTTACAGCAAGCTTTGAACCCGAAGCCGTACCACTATCGAACATGAGAATAACTTCACCTTAAAATATTGATCAATGTTGTTTAATGTAAAAATCAAAATATCATGTGCATTGTATTGTACAGTATGATATAATATTCAGCATCTTAAAGAATATTTGTTCCAGTGGTGTTTTTGTAATAAAACCTCCAATCGAGTGATATCCTGAGTTAAAATGAAGATTTTTATAAATAAACATTGTTTTTATATTATTTGTGAAAATTTAGTATCTCGGAAATACTGATACGTACAATACAATACTTTATTACAGTATTCGGTGTTCATAATATTGTATAACATTGTGCAAACATTATATAAAATTTCTGTGCTACCTGGGGTCCTTTTCTTTTAAATAAACACGGGCAACTAGGTAGCAAGATTGTGAATCAGTGTGGATATTTTACTAGCTCTCGTACGGCTAAGGAAAAATAAATATTAGATTTTTCAGTTTATTATTAAATAATGCTTCAACATATTTCAAAACATTCGATTATCTTTTTAGCATTATAAAGCTTTTAGGCTGGTAATCTTTCTGTAAATGCAAAAAATCGTTACATACACTATGCAACGGCCGATGCAGTCAAACCAGTACGAATCAACCCTAAAACATAATTGTGCTACGATTTTTCGGAGTCGAGGATCGAAATTGATTGTTTTTACCCAACAAATTACAAACAACAAGCACTTGCAAAAGAAAAAAAAATATTACACGCTTGCGATAAAATATGATTGGTTTCAATCTTCAAAAATAATATTTTTCTTCATCTACAAACCTATTCTGTGTCCTTTGTAATAAATGCGGTTAATAACTAGGCATTTTCTTCTGCTCCTTTTTGAAAAGAAAATAAATAGGTTGGGCCTCTTTTGACGGTCGCCATCTTTCGCCTCATTGCCAGTTCCGTTTCACAATCGCCTCCCACGCAGGGGCGCATGCGCACTTTATTATTATTTTATTTAAGAATCTTGGGGTCATACGTGAGTTGTGATAGAGTTCAGATGTCTATGGCAAATGGAAACGGACTTGTAATTTCCGCATTGTAAGACGCTGTTTTCTTACATGTTTTGCCGTCGCATTCTTCATGCACCTAAAAGAATGCTTGTTATGGATGGCGGTTTTTGCGAAAATAACCAATTTTCGGTTATTAAGTTTTTTTTCACCTCCGGTTTAACCTGGTGGTTATAACCCGGTTTTTTATTAAAAAACAAATGCCGTTTGTAGACAACTTTTTTTTATTAATATTGTTTTTACAGGAAATCAATCCATTGGCCAATATTTATCTGTTCATAAAGACTCTTTCAGTAATCCGCCAACCAAAAGACGCCTCGAGGAAGCGGTTGTCGTTGAGTGCCCTAAGATGATGAAATTCAAAGCTGCATAACTTGGTAAATTTCAATCTAATCGAACCTAAAATCGAGCCTATCTTCCGATCGGGTTTTTTTTTATCGGGATATTCGATTTTAAAAATATAACGGACAAAAAACCGGTTTTCGGTTAAAACCGGTACGTTTTTCCCACCTCTAATGTTTGTAACCATACTTTTGTTTCACTTTCGGAGCTACGCACAAGTATATCAACTATTGAGAAATAAAACGAAGAGTGCATGCAGTACATTCTGAAGTTAAAATTTTCCAAAATTGTTGACTTTTTTTTTTTTTTTTTTTTTTTTTTTTTGCTTTATCTTAAACTACTGAGAAAATGCTACTATATGACATTCTTTGTTCTGCTCTGTTGTGAGTGGTTATTCTGGCATTAGTATAAAAGGAAAATAAGCTCTAAATTCTTATTGAACCTATTCCAGCATTATTAGTGGCAAAAGGAAAATAAGCTCTAAATTCTTATTGAATCTATTCTGGCATTAGTGGCAAAAGGAAAATAAGCTCTAAATTCTTATTGAATCTATTCTGGCATTAGTGGCAAAAGGAAAATAAGCTCTAAATTCTTATTGAATCTATTCTGGCATTAGTGGCAAAAGGAAAATAAGCTCTAAATTCTTATTGAATCTATTCTGGCATTAGTGGCAAAAGGAAAATAAGCTCTAAATTCTTATTGAATCTTTCACACTTTTTAGCAAACATTCCCTCCTCCTTTAGTTGTTCGATTTGCCATTTTCCTTTAAATTAATAAACGAACAAAGTGAAATTTGGAGCAACTCGACTTAGGTAGTTGACCATGCATTTCTTAACATATGCATGTGAAGCTACCATGTTTCCAAATTGAAAATGGCAAATTAGGTCGCCATAATCGATTTTGTTTTTCTTGCGTCTCGAACAAGTTTTAGATACGTTTTTACAGGTATGAAAAGCTTTTGCAATGCTGCTTGTGTAAACAATGGAAAATGTAGGAAGAAATGAAACAATGAAAACTGATGGATGTAGTCATTACCGTTGGACCCATATGGCAGAAGACAGTTCGGAAAGACACGGTCAATATTTTGTGACCGGCTGTTTTAACAGATTTGATGTGACTGGTGGTTTAACAAATTTGATGTGACTGGCTGTTTTAATAAATTTGATGTGACTGGCTGTTTTAACAAATTTGATCACCGTGGGCTGGAGTTATTTTGCATCGTAAACCAGGGAGCGCCTAAGGCCCGACGAAAATACGTACCTACCTAATAGATTAAGTGAGGAGCAAAAAAAGTTGCCTGTTCTCTGATTAACGCCCTACAATTTGGCAGATCGGAGCTTTTTTATATTTAAAACTATAATTAAATAAAATTTCTGGTTCAGAATTAAATAAAATCACCATAGTAAATTTATAGACGCCCTTGGATCAGTAGCGCCCCTGGACTGCAGCCCAATTTGCCCATTGGGTAAGATTGGATAAAATGGCCCTGGAATTGGGCCACCGGTGTATTTAACTATCAGGCTTAAAATGCAATATAAGACCAATCTCTTTAGTTTTGTACGTTTCCTCACATCTCGAAATGATGGATTCTCTAATTTAATTTTTTCATGATCGAACTTCTAATTTTGGACAAGAAAAAGTAGCAAATCGGACAACTGAAATTGGACGGAGGGAGAACAATTTAAAAGATAGGGTTTTTTTTTAAAAAAAATTTGTTATATATATATAGAAAAGATACGTTAGAAAAAGATATGTAAAAGAAGTGAAGTTTTTTTCAAATGCAATCGCATACATTTTCTACGGCATTTCGTAGTGTAATTATTGTTGATTTTTTTACTTTCTCGTATCCGAAGCGTACAAAGTATTGTAATCGTCAAAAATTCGATCTCGAAATTTTCATGAATCTTCATGTTTTAGTCTCCTTCAGTCCGAAAAGCTTATTTTTCGAATTATGTCTGTCTGCGTGTCTGATTGATAACTCAACAACACAAAGAGCTACTGGCATGAAATGTGGTTTGTGGCCTTTTCATCAAATTTGCAGATTTCTGTTAAATTTCGAAAGAAATTCGTCTATAGGAAGTCTGTTCGTCTGTCCGTGTCCATGTGAACGCAGTAACTACACAAATGAAATTGAGCATGCAGATTGATATTTAGAGTTGAAGATCTGTACCATACTTTGGACTCGGTTCATCAAAGGGCCGATCGTCTGTCGCTCTGCATATTTGCGAAAGTGTGAAAACGATAATTCCTAAACGCAACGACTTAAAAGTAAATGAAATTTGGTATATGGTCTTTCCGCCAACGCTGTAGATTCGTATCAAATTTTGGATCCAATCGGTGGAAAGGAAGACCCCAAAATTCATGTTCAGTTTTCTTCACTGTGCACATAAGAATTTCACTTAATGAACCACTAAACGTGCAATATTTTGTCGAGGGTGGGACATTCCTGCTGGTTTAATTTAAATTTATTATTGACGTTTCTTCCCTAAATCATCTGATTGAATCGATTTTTCGCTTCGGTGGCATCTTGAGTTCTCTGTTTCATCCACACCATTCTTTAAAAGAAACCACCTTGCTGATCGTTTTGCGTCCAGCGCTTAAGAAAAGAAGAAAGCGAGGAAGCTATCATCAGTGAAAATTGAGATGGGCACTTCGATGACCACAATGAATCACCTCAGATTAAGTCTCGGAAAAGAAGAATTTCATCCAGTTGAAGAATAAAAAAAGTAAATAAAAAACTTCCACTTCCTCGTCCTACATGTACTGCTTCCCGCCAGGGCAACCACTTGCTGTGTGTGTCGCGTTATCTCGGCTTCGTTCTTTTTTTAAAGGCTGGTGTACATGCTGCGGGCCTCATCCTGTTTCTGATATCGCCGCCGCACAATCAAGTGTGGGTCGCTTTCTTTTGTCTCGGCGAAAATAACTGAAGCCGCCTTTGGCCGGATTGTTTTCGGTGGGAGCATTAAGTTGCCATTGAAAGTGAAATTTACTTCATCGGGTTCGCTGTCGATTCATGTGTTGACAGACTTTTGGTAACCGAATCCGCGTGAATGTTGTGGCAACTTGACAGTTATAAATTGACTAAACCTTAATGAAAATATTATTCAAAAATTGATAAAATTAATTAATCAAACATTAATAAAAATTTTCATACTGATATTGGACAGGATTCAGGCCACAAAGGGTATAATTTGGATTTACAATCTTACCCTTGACAGAAAATCTTGTCTAATTTGAAATCTTTATGGCGAGTGGTCTTCGATAAAGTTCGCCATTCGATTTCTCATTCATTTCTTCCTTTTTGAACATTTTTTACTTTCTAAATTAATTTTTATGTGTTTTAAATATTATCGTTTTAAACTTCTGTTGATGCAATCACTTGAGGTTGTTGCGTTAGTACGCTTAAAGATGTACTGTCATCGTTTATGTTTAAATTTGCTGTTTCTTAGCTATATTTTTTTTCTTTTTTAATTTTAATTTTTGTTTAGTATATCTATTATTTGTGGCAACTTGACTACAGTAATCCCCAGAAAGGGAAAAGTAGAACTGTCATCCCCACCTCCGCAGGGATTCATCCTCAGATTCCTTTTGACCCTACCCCCGAGCGGGTGTAGATTTTGATCCGGCTCTAACCCATGTGATTTCTACTTGTATATATTATATATGTCGTAGTGGTGTTATGTGTGTCAATAAAACCATAAAAAACAAATTGGATCATCATTGGATGTGGACATATGAACCACACATGAGAAACCATTACAAATGTGCTGATGTATCAGGATTCTTGAAGAGTGATCGGAAAATCTGGAAAAAGCTC
>BGPR01002098.1:96097-127907 GCA_013235015.1 Araneus ventricosus
ACAGTCCCTACCACCCTGCAAGTGTTAAAATGATTGTTATTGAAACACGTAAAAATATTTTATTTGTTTTCATGTAAAAACATTTTGTTTAATTAAAATTTCTTATTAGCACGTTTAATTTATAATGATTATTCCCAATTTAAACGTCGAATATTATTTTTATCTGTAAATAATTTTATTTTCATATTGTAAAGTTAATTATTCGACCTCATTGTCGCGTTGATTAATAATAAAAGATTTGCCCAAAGTTCGGTTTGGCAACTGCTTCCCAATGTTATCTCCGGATAAAAATCTGTGAATTCTAAATCGGTTTCCGTGGGTTTTTTTCCCATCTCCTCCGAAGCTAAATCTTTTCTAAACACGTGAGGTGAATTAAATCAGCGTTTTATTTAAACTGTGTGAAATATTAAATAAGCTTCCCCTCCAAATTGCGTTGCCATAACAAATGTTTGCGGAGAGAACGGAAATTTAATAAAGAAACGAACTCTTCTTTTCGCGCCGCATCCATTTTTAAAACTTGGAACCGGAATTATGTTTTCAGGATTCAATAGCTGCTTAATTGGAGAGAATAATTCATGTTCTCGACGGACGGGAGAATTTCCTCTTTTATTAGATGAATAATTTATGCCGCTTTCCATTTTCGCAGCTGAAAATGCCGATTTCGATCATTCTCATTTCGTTCTTGTTTGGTGGCATTCGAGTCCTGGCAGACGATAATTATTTTAACGACGTTGATGATTAAAAGAAGGGTTTACGTTGAGACAGAATTAAAAACCTGCTAAAATGTGTACTTTTCTCAATTGATGCGAGCCGGGGGGGGGGGCCAATTAGTTATTATCGAGTTATGAATCAAATTTAATATAAGAAGTTTTTAAAAATATGCTTTTACTTTTAAAGTTAGGTTACGAAGAAGTAAGAATTAGAAGCTTAGAAGAATTAAGTGATTTTTTTATTATTTTAATTAGTAAAGTAAAAATAAAAACGAAAAGTAAAAAGTACGAAAAAGTAGTTTTTAAAGAATTATTTTATACTTTTAAGCCTTTAATTGATAATTATTTAGTATAAATATTTCGGAATCTTGTAATCAATATTTTGTGATGAAAAGCAAGTGACAAGAATATTCCCTCATCAAACACAGTACTGAAAATTTTCCCTGGGTTCTTTTTAAAAAAATATTATTATGCTTTTATTTGCGTACTAAAAGGTAGAAAAATGTTTCTTTTAATCAAAAATTTGGAAGACGGAATAAAAAGCGTAAATAGCTGATAGGACTACTTTATTTTTTTATTTATTTATTTAGAAAATGCACACTACAGAATAAATTCCAATTATAGAGTGCATGATACAAAAACAAAATTATTTTATACTTTTAAGCCTTTAATTGATAATTATTTAGTAAAAATATTTCGGAATCTTGTAATCAATATTTTGTGATGAAAAGCAAGTGACAAGAATATTCCCTCATCAAACGCAGTACTGGAAATTTTCCCTCGGTTCTTTTTTAAAAAAATATTATTATGCTTTTATTTGCATACTAAAAGGTAGAAAAATGTTTCTTTTAATCAAAAATTTGGGAGACGGAATAAAAAGCGTGAATAGCTGATAGTACTACTTTTTTTATTTATTTATTTAGAAAATGCACGCTACAGAATAAATTCCAATTACAGAGTGCATGATACAAAAACAAACACTAAAATAGGCGTAAAATACAGATTAATAAAAGCAACAAATAGACACAGAAATCACTGAAAACACAACACGAATTTAAAAAGCACACGAAATAAAAACACTTCAAGAACACAAAAGCTGCAAACATTCAGTCTTAAAAACACCATAAGACATATTAAACACATCAAAATCATCAGAGTACGTGTTAAAAATTTTGTAAAATTTATAAATAGAAAAATTAAGTATGTAATTAAACCTGGTCAATACATTTACAAAAAAACAACTCTTCCTCAGACTTCTAGACGGACAGAATAAGTGATACAACTCAATATGTCACTGCAATCAGTGGCGTCATTAATTATTTTATGATAAAATTAAAGACAACTTTTTACTTTAGGTCAATTGGAATTTTAATCTCATAATGTATTTTAAAAATTAATGAATGATCAGGAATTTTCGTTTTAGTGATATTCATTAATTTCATTATCGTATTGTTTTCTATGCCTCACGATTTTACGTTTTTGTTATGAACCTCGATAAAAAAAATGTTTTACTTTTTTAGTGTAGTGTATTAATGAAAATGTGTTTTAGAAACTTTTTTCTTATTTTATTTTCTACTTTTCAGTTTTTAGTTTGTAATTCATTGCTGAAAAGTGTGAATAGAGTGCACTGAAGAAAAGGACATTTTTTATTTAATTATTTTTCTTTTATGGAATTGCAAAATTAAATGTCTGTTGTGTAACATAACAGATGGCCCACGCACCCTACTTGAAGAGTATTTGCCACGCTACGTCCTGAGCATGTTAGGGAGTCTCCAATTTAATCTCGTGTGGAAGTTCATTAAATTTATTATTATTCTTAAAATTTATGTGATATCAGGAAACAGTGGCGAATCCAGGATTTTTGTCTGGGAGCGGCTGACTTCATATAAATTTTATGTAAGTCAAAACGCTGTAACTTTATTCACGTGGCAATAAGAATCACAAAGGACACTACAATTCTTTTGATGATTGAATAACACAGGGTGGCGACAGAACCGGGAAATAAGGGATAACAGGGAAAAGTCAGGGAATTTTATCGATCTGGAAAAATCAGGGAAATTCGTATAAATATCTAAAAATCAGGGGAAATTAATAGTTATTTGTTACTCGAGTTATTATCTATAAATTAGTATCTTATGTCTAGCATTATTTGTAATAATGAATGGAATTTTTAAAAAAAAACTTATATTCATTTATAAAAGCATAAGTTTTTGATTAGAGCAATTAATTTCTTATGATTTGTTAAAGAATAAAGATTTGAAGTAATATTTCGGCAGTTTCTCTTGTTTAAATCTTTGCCTATTTTTATATTTATGCTGCAACATGTTGTTCTGGTACCTATGCAAAGAGCACTAATTAGTTACTGAGCTGTTTTAAAGTTTTGAGCAAAGATCATAATAATCTTTACTATTAACATAATTTAACTTGTGTTGCGAAGAGTAGTTTTAATGTTTCTTAGAATTCTTATGCAGTTTTAGCAGCAAAGTATTTTGTTAAAATTTACAGTATTTTTTACATATAAGAAATGTAAATATACTGTTTTAATAGATTTTTTTAGGATGTTCATTCCATTTTTTAAAAAATTAAATTTCTAAAAAAAAATTAATTTTTTTCATATTAAATAACTGCTGAAAGTGTTTTTAATAATGTATATTGTACACTTACAGTGATTCTGAGTGGGAGAAAGCCAGGAAACTAATATAATTAGTAGCCGTAAATCAGGGAAATTTTTTCACAGTTTCTGTAGCCACCCTGTAATACAGTGAAATAACTAGCCAAAAAATTGTTTTCGTCCGCGTTAACGCTACAAATACGAGTGGAATCACTACAAAAACTGAAAAAATTTTGAACCTGTCAAAG
Organism: Araneus ventricosus; assembly: GCA_013235015.1. Taxonomy (NCBI): domain Eukaryota; kingdom Metazoa; phylum Arthropoda; class Arachnida; order Araneae; family Araneidae; genus Araneus; species Araneus ventricosus. The sequence continues at coordinate 99,667 of BGPR01002098.1, forward strand.
CTAGAAAGGAATGTTGCCACTTTTTTTATATAAAGAGATTAAGAATAAATAGGTGTAGTGATTTAAAGAAAATCAAGAATTGTGGTTTAGTTCTGGGGGGCTTGCAACCAGCCCCATAGTACCACCCCCCCCGGATTCGCCACTGACTGGAAATGAAATACTAAACCACAAGCGCACTTACTATCACATTCATTATTATATGGAATTTTGAAATCAATTTTCTCAAATTCTGTACCAAGTGACGTCTCTCCGTATGGAATCAAAATTTAATTATGTTAATACATTCACTGATAATTAACTTCTAAAAATATTAAAACAGTGTATTGTCAATGAGAACACACATGTTTATGAAATTTCAAATCTCTGTTTTATATTTTATATAATGTCCTGTTTTATATTTAATTGCTTCTTTTTCTCTTTGCAGGTAAGTGCTCCAATTCATGCTCAAAATTTGTTGGATTTTGTTCTTAAGGACTATATAAAAGGAACGAAGCTATTGCTAGATTCTGTGATAAAAAGCATTTGATACAATCCGATGAAACTCAAGGTAAGAAGATACACATCTCTGCGCGCCCTTCGTATATAGAACGTAAATGACATTCCATTTTTCTAGTTTGGAAATCTATTCTTTGGAATCCATTTTCTTTTACAGCAGGATATTATTTTCACATCGTCACGTATGAAACTGTATGTATTGCCTGTTCCTCTAAGAACTCTGCTCGCCAACTTGTCTCGTTGCGGCGGTCTCTACAGAAACAGGTTATCGTAGGAGGAATCCATTTCAAGTAGGTAGAAGTTAAAGAATGATGTACCCTTTTTACCGCCGCAATCTGGCGCCAAGAATAAAATAAAACTCCGACTTCCGTCGGATTCCTCCTATTCGAGATGGATCTTCCCTGACATATAATCAGTTGCTATAGCGACCGCCGCCGACGAGACAACTTGGCGAGCAGAGTTCTCTTGGCGGACAGACAGTATGTGATAAATTATTTATAAGCTAATGCTGTCCTCAAGCAGTCAATACCCGGTGTTTTAAGTGATTTCTGTTGATAGAATAGATTCAAAGCGCAATTCGAATTATTGTTATTTTATCGAAAACCAAAGTTAATTACATAAATACTGTTTTCAAAGGCACACTTTCGTTAGTGGACTAAGAAGTATATTTTTTGTTTTAATTATTTCTTACTTTATTAGTCTTTATTTTATAATTTATTATAATGAATGTCATGGGACCATGAAATCAATTTTCCCCCTCAAATTCAGTACCTGGTAACGCAATTCGTATGGAATCAAAAATTTAATTAAATTGTTGGAATAACTGTTAACTAAGTTCTGAAAATATTAAAATAGCATATTGTTATCGAAGAACGCAAAAGCGTACACAATTTCGAAACACTAGCTTACCAGGAAATGAATGAAAAAAATCGATTGCAAAATTCCATTTTTATACACATGAAACAATTTCATAAAACAGTGTGTAAAAATAAACCCAAGTATTAACTATTTAAACATTAGTTAAAAAGTGTTGCATTACTCCAATTGATGAGAAATATTCTTAAAATGTTCAAAAAGTGCTTTTGATATTTTTCTAAATATTTATCGTTTGCTGTAAACTTAATGTAATGATATTAATTCTACGGAAAGAATGCAGTTGTTTTGTCGTTCTGATGTGGTTAGTAATCAACTGAATTGTTGCGTCGTAGTGAGTTTTCGAACACCATTCGTCTGTTTTGTATTTTGTTGCTATGTTGACTTAGACACGAAATCTATCTTGTCTTTTGCTTCTTTTTTTCTATAAAATTATTGTGTGAGAGAGGAATAGGATTTATTTTTAAAAATTATTTTAAAAATGTATTCTGAAGTAAATATGTTATCTGTGTTGTATTGATGGCATTTTGCAAAGTCGGTTGTTTGAATCATTTTCCGTTAGATCACGGATACGCAAATATTTTTTAGAAGAAAAAAGAATTTGAGGAGCCAATAGAATTTATTATGAAACTCAGCAAGGAATAATAATAAAAAAACCTATTCCGATTATGTTTTAATACTAATGCAATTTATGAAGCCGTGAATGCATTTCTAAAAATTTTTCATAATCTGGTTCGAACCAGGATGCACTGTTTATACTAGTATTTTAACCATTAAAGGCCCTGTATTTCCTTTAGGCAAAATACCCAATTTTGTTCTCTAAAATCTTCAGAATAAGAGTGAAACTCTGATGCCTTTTGTGGCCAATAGAATACATACTGAAAATTATATTAAATCAATTTACGACCTATAGACGACAGCAGAGTGCAGATAAAAAAATAAAAGTAAATTGATGTTTTTTATTTGAGACTGCATCTCTTAAACTTTGTTTGCACGTTTGAGAATACCATATTTTATTCTGCAATGCTGGAGGACATTTCTTATCCATATTATTATTTATTAAAATTCATCTGTGTTTGGCATTATAGAATTTTATCCAAGGAAATTTTCTTCTGAAATAAAGCCCAGTGTTGTTAGTTGGTAACAAACTGTTTTTTAGCCGTAAACCATACTTAAAACAAAATAGGATTTTTAAAATTACTTTTCCCGTGTTTTATTCAAGAAATGAAAGTCAAAAAACATTTTAAAATCAATTTTTTAAAAAAAAAATCTGGCTTTTAAGGGTTAAATTATTATATAATTATTTTAAAATCTTCGGCGAGCCTGATAGAACCTCTGAGTGGGCCACATCTGGCCCGCGTGTGGTAATTTCTCATGACTGCGCAGTGGCGTAGCGAGGGTAAATGGTGCGCCCGGATCTAAATATGATTTTTTCGCCCCTCGCTTCATCATCAATGACTTTGTTAGTGTAAAAGGCGGGGCCCGGGTCACGGTATTTTTTCGCCCCCTTATCGTATTTGACTTTAAGATGGCGAGGTGGCGTCTGGATTAATAAGTGGCTCCTAGAGTAATAAGTAACGCCTGGAGTAATAAGTGGCGCCTAGAGTAATAAGTAACGCCTGGAGTAATAAGTGGCGCCTAGAGTAATAAGTGACGCATGGAGTAATAAGTGACGCATGGAGTAATAAGTGACGCATGGAGTAATAAGTGGCGTCTAGAGTAATAAGTCACGCCTGGATTAATAAGTGGCGCCTAGAGTAATAAGTGACACATGGAGTAATGAGTGGCGCCTGGAGTAATAAGTGGCGCCTGGAGTAATAAGTGGCGTCTAGGGGGTTGCAGCCCCCCTCCCCCCAGGGTTAAACCAAAATTCTTGATTTTTTTTTCAAATTACTACACCTGTTTGTTCTTAATCTCTTTAAAAAAAACAAAAAAAAAAAAACGTGGCAAAAATGCTTTCTGGCTTGATGGACTCGGGAAAATGTTCCCGCTTTTGTAGTCATTCCACTCGTACTTGTGGCGTTGACGCGGTCGAAAACATTTTTTGGCTAGTTATTTCATTGTGTTTTTATTAAATTATCGAAAGTATTGTAGAGTCCTTTGTGATTCTTATTGTCAGGTGAGTAAAGTTAAAGTGTTTTGACTTACATAAGCTATGAGGTCATGGCGATACAAAGTTTTTATGACCTCAGCCCCCTCCCAGACCAAAATCCTGGATTCGCCACTGGATTGAAGTGAAATTAATAGCAGGAGCATGAGTCAGAACCAGGTTTCCCTCTTTGAGCTGAAAAAGAGTCAACTAGAAAAAGAAGAATAAACAAATTTTTGAAAAATTACCTAAAACTTTAAACAGAAACAACAAAATTTAAACAATAAAATTTAGACAATGTTTAAGTAGCTGCATACAAACAACAATGGAAATCAAAATCATTCAAAGAAACCAAAAAACTAAGATAAATACTCTGAGAGAATCGATATAGACAAACAAGGAATCCATTCTAGTCCATTTTATCAAGGGCTAAGGACTATATTCGAAATGGATTCAAAATATTTGGGAAATTTTTCTGTATGAAGCTTGCATTCAAATATCGCTTCTCTTAGCCCGAAATTTCCCAACAAAACACAAAGGAGATCAGTACCATCTAATAAGCATTATTTTTTTTAAAAAGGAAAACCAAACGCAAACATAAAAGCGCTAATAAGATTGATTTAAAAATATTATTAGCCATCGGGCTGAATAACAGCCTTCATAAAAATAAGCTTCTAGAACCATGGCGCCATCTGTATTTCGAAAAGAAAGCATTACCTCTTTGCATATTCATGAGAAATATTCCATGTTTGTTAGTTTTGGTTGGAAATATTCCGACGCAGCTTTTTAGTAAACAATAAATAACACCAACAACAAAAAAACATGCAAGTTCTCTGAAAGCGAAATTCTTTCGCTTTCTGTTTCTTTTCCGACGGTCAAACACTGTCGGTCGGAAAAACTTTTTGTTGCTCTCGAAATTTTATTTATTTTTTTTCTCGCGAAAACGAGGGGATATTTCGAAGGATGCAGCGGAGCGCGAAGAAAATGGAATTCAGTTTCGTATGAAATGTGCATCGGCCGGTCGGGACGGAACCAGTTCGCGCGGAAGCGGAAAAAAAGAAAGCTGTAATGTCAGGCTTACAAAACTGGATTTCCTTGATTCGGCCTTTTAGGAGATTCAATAGTCGTAAAGTATTTCGTTCATTTTCAGTGAATGGAATTAAGCAGTTTTTTCTTTTTTTCCTCCGACAAATAATTTTTTGTGAACCGTGAGTTCTGAAAAAACCCCTCCCCTCCCCGAAAAAAAAATTATTATAAAGACCTTGTAAGGTACCTACGTTGCGTTTAAATGGCGTATGAATCTGACTTGACCTTTTTTTAAAGGAAGATGATTAAAATCGCTTTTAAATTACCCAGTTATCAATCAAACTAGAATCAGATTCAAAGTTGAAATACGGCTTCCCATGAAAAAAAAAATAGAAATTTTAATTAAATTCAAGTCTGTAGCCTAAATCATCGCAGCATGATATTGTTTTCCGCTTCAATCGTCTATTTTTGTAGTATTTTTAAAAACTAGCTGATCCCTCGCAGAACATCAGCGCTCGATTATACTGTTACAAAAGTCTATCTGTGGGTGTATGGTGCAAACAGTCCAAGACGCAGGATAATGGAGAGTGAAGGTTTATTCAAAAATATGCAGGAAAACACGTAGCACAGGTACAGGAAACAATAGTTCTCGCACAGATTACCAATGTAAACAGACAGCAATTCACAGGTGATAGCAGTTCAGCACTTTGTTATCTAACAACACAAACAGTCAGCAAATAACTAGTAACGACAATAACTGCACTTTAAATAGCACTCAGCTCACCAGCTTCCCAGCTCGCACTGCGAACGAACTCCAAAGACGTTCGCGCTCCAAGTCGATCCCAGTCAATCAACACACACTCCGTCATCCAAGCGCTCTCTTTATATAGTCTCCCGCGGCAGGCCGTGACGTCACATGGAATCTTCTAGTACATTCAAGCGTATTTCGTCTGCTAATAGAGATATCGAGAAGATTCCAGCACCTTTGAGATCCCATATTTCGTCGCCAAGGTCAGGGGTTCAAACGTGGCTGCTGTCGGTCGTCTCATACTTACCCCTGTAAAACTCTCTTCCCAACCATAAGACTCACATTGCTGGGAAGCGACTTTCCATGTTTGTAACAATACGCATAACTATGATTTTCTTGACTCTTATAGAGCCAAACTGGCGATTCAGAGCTGCAAGAATATTCGCCAAGACAAATAAAAAGGCACCAAGTGGTGTGCGCATAACAGAAAAGTAGCCAATGCGCAATGTTCACAATAGTAAGTTTAATGATGAATTTCTGAACTGAAACGATTTTATCTTCACTGACTTAAACTATTTTGACGTTGATCTAAACTTTCTCTGGTACTCCTTAGTCCACATGCTTCATTTCTAATTGATCTCTTCTGAATAATTTCATCCAAAATTTCATTATATTGTAAGAAATAGTGTGAATTATTCATCTTAAACTAATGTTTATTCCGAGAAACGTTATTTCACACCAGAACGAATATAGAAACAGGCTGTGACTATGATGTTATGCCTAACATGGCGGAGGCTACCGGTTTTGTTTTGTAAACAAACCAATCGTTGCCATCGGGAAAAGAAAAATTAACCTCTTTTCTGTGCCGCGTTCCTCAGCATTTTATGTATATAGACGTATTCCTTAATTATACCAATAATAACGTGCACACAAAAAATGTATTTAATAAACACGGTAGCTATAACAATGAAAAGTATTGATGTAAAATATGCTTAAACTATTTCAAAAATTATTAAAATTCGTGAAAAATTAAAATGAAACGGAGAATAAAATTGGCGTCACTGAAAAACTGATTTTTTGAATTTTGAAGAGTGTCTTAAAATGCTTCAAATTTCAAATAAACAATTTTGGAAAGCCTTGTCGAAAGAAAAGTCACGATTTAAAATTCTGTCTCTCTGAATCGAGTTTTTGATTATCCGATGTGATTATGGTTCCATTCAGATCGGATGATCGAGTTTCTATTGTAATTTCTGTTCGTATACGAGAAGTAAAAAGATAGTGGCATTTGTGACAATCCCTCAGATGGTGTAACTAAATTCAGGCAGAAGGAAATTTCTTTTTCAGTCGTCAATTAACCTCCTGTGAATGATGGTTGTGAATCTTCGCGTTGACAGTCGAGCGTACAACTGAAGGGAAAACAAGTAATATAAAAAAAAATTGAAGTCAATTCCTACTTAGGTGATTCGAGATATAAGAAAAAATGTACTGCGCAAAGATATGGCTAAAATATGGGGGTGCTTCGATGATCCCATGGGCCATCCATATACCCAAGAACCAAGTCTGTAATGTTAATAGTTTTCGAGATATAATGAAAAACGTACTGCGCATGCGTCGTGCAAAATATGAAATGACAGACAGACAAGAAAGCGAATTAATGTTGCATTGCCATCTAGTTCTGAGCTATGTTTAAAGTTTCAAGTCTCCAGCTCATCGGGAAGTTAGTTTAAAATCGATTGCAAAATTTGAACAAGATATAGGGAGAGTATGAACTAATAGTAGGAATTGGAAAAGAAGAAAAGCATTCGATTCTGAACTGAACAAACCGAGGCTGAAGTTGAGCAAGTTAAACAACTCCTCATCTCGTTCTCTCGGCTAACCTAGTATTGTCTGCTGAATACGAAAGTGATTCCTAATTGCCAAGTCCACAGGCCAGACACCGACTTCTGGAGTCGAAAACGACCTGTTTTCGGACAGGAATCCACAAGTGGGGAGGCAAACATCAAACGATTTCGTGTTCCCACTCCCCCGCCGGCTCAACCTTCCTTCCTGCCATGTCCTCGATTTCAACCCGAACTCTGACCCAGTGCCGCGGGGGAGGGGAGAAGTAACCTGTTCTCTCCCCTCCCCGATCTATTAATATCGGCAGGAAAGAGGTGAGCGTTTTCTTTTCCGAACTCTTCCTCTGGAGGGGGGGGGGGCGTCAGTTTTTTCTTTAATCATGCCGGAGCAGGTTTCGGTGTCCTCCGAACCCTGGTTCTCTTTCGTAGACTGATTTCGTTGCGAGAAAGTCTAAACCAGTGTCTCCCAACCTTTTTTGTCTCATGACCCACCTAAGCCTTTCTAAAATTCTTATGCCCCCCCTATGTCACATATATGAAACCTCTTTATTAAAGGTGAAATGTAGAATATCTGAGTCAAGGAAAAGACTTTAATTGATTTAGTCTTCTTTTCTTCAATCATTGATGATATGTTACCTTTTCATAGGTAAAGGGATCATTTTATGCGTAGATCCATGACCAGATTAAAGAGGTTACGCCCGAGCGGCGCGCTATTGTTGTCAGATGGCATGATTGTCTTACATGCTTGAATCAAACATGGCCGTTAACAATGTGCTGGGAGCTTATATACGGCAAAAAGGGGATTTTCCCGGAAAACTCGTGACTCGAAATGAAAGTCGTAGTGCGCTTATTGCGATGGAAGTAGAAGTAATTAAAAATGAGGGTCGTTAAAAACGGTTTAAGAAAGTTAAAAACTTAAAATATCACATATACATAGTTTTTAATATTCAAAAATTGAAGTGTTCACCAAAGAAACTTAAATGATAAAATGATAAGTGCGCTTATTACGATGGAAGTAGAAGTAATTAAAAATGAGGAGTCGTTAAAAACGGTTTAAGAAAGTTAAAAACTTAAAATATCACATATACATAGTTTTTAATATTCAAAAATTGAAGTGTTCTCCGAAGAAACTTCAATGATAAGTTTTGTGAAGAAATCGCTAGGAAACTGTTGAGAAAAACAGTAATCAAATTGTCAAAACATATTATAAGGAGCTGAAATTCAAGTACGCAATAATTTTAATGAAAGATTTTTCTATATTATTTTAATTATTAGTAATTATTTATTATTTAAATTTAGTGAGATCCTTGCGCTGAGGTATCCGACTGGTTTAAAATCGTCGTTTTCCGATGAAATTATTAAAAAAACTTTTTATGACGTAATTTTGTAGCCTGTTGAACCAGCTTTCTAAAACTCTGTCACTTTTTACTGTACGTGAATTACAAATGGAGTTACAGCTGTTTTATTACCGAACTGTAAGCATTATTTTATATTGCATGAAAACTTTAAATGCGTTTTCTGAGACATGATATTTTTGAGGAAAACTGTCGACCGTAACAATGATTTCTCAAAAAGTTATTCAAGTATTGATATGAAATTTTCTGAGATTGTTTTCTGTAATATGCTTGATGTTTTCTTCTAAAAACTAAGATCAATTTTAAAATCAAGTATTATTTTTAAGTGCTTAAATATAAACGAAAAGCATTTTTTTATGAAAAATTACCAGTTTAGTAAACTATGTTCAGCTATATCTCAAAACTATTTTGAAGTACGAGAAATATTTTAGGGCATAACACAGATAACTGTCATAAAAATGTACTCCTACAAGGATTTATGTATATTTGGAATATGATTTTGTCTATGGCTGTTAGCGTAAGGCAAATATTTTAGCCATTTTTCTTTAAATTTCTCAGTTATTTTTTAAAATATTATTTTGAAAGCCAAATTTTACAATATTTTCATAGTTTTAAAACATATGCAGTTGAAAAATAACATTAAAAAATATATATAAGTTATTTTTCAAAAAAATGTCTCCGAACACAGTCGGATACCTTATTATTGCTGCAAAGAGATTTTATGCGAGGTTCCAATTTACTTTACTTCAGTCTCAAGTCTCCACGTTGTGTTATATCCAACCAAATTCTTTTTTACCATTTTCGAATTGCCCCAATTTATAATCCGTAACAAATTGCCCTCCTATTTGACGGGGGCCCCACGTTGGGAAACACTGGTCGAAACGTTACATCGCCGAAAAATTTTCACGACCCGAAATCTCTCTTAACAAGAGATTACAATGATGATTGTTAAAAGTTGTTTGCGTAACTCACTCTAAATATATTTCTTATAGAATAGCGAGTTAGTTAGAACTAGTTAGAACTTTAAACCATTGAGAGTGTTCTCCCATCAACTTCCTTATAGACGCCTACTCCTCGACTTACGACGTTTGCGACTTCGACCGTCTGCACTTACGACCACGAAAAATAGGTTTTCAAAATAAAGCGTAATTTCTGCAAAAATCGATTCAATTATACGTACCCACATTGAATTGTTGAGGCCGATGACAAGTTTGGTGTAAAATTTGATACTGATCTACAATTCGGAGATGACACCAAATTTCATACGGACAGATGGATTTCATCCAGAATTTGATAGATATCGGCAGTTTTGTTGTTCAAATGCTATACAGTCAAACCTCGTTATAACGAATCCTCAACTGACCGATCCAGAAGTTCGCTGTAACCGAGGGCTAAATAATGGCTACACAAGATTCCCCATAATCTTTAAATGCATTTATGTGCTGAACAGATTAATTACAATTAGTAATTAAATTGCAATTAGTTATGGATTATAATAAATATTTGTTTTTAAAAAATTAAAAAGTGAAATTAATTGTGCTTAATTAATTTCTCTAAAGTGTGAAAATAAGTAGTGATTTTTCTTTAAAGATCTGAAACTATGCTTGAAAAGTGGAAATTTTGGTCCGTTACAGGCATTTGAAGATACATTAGTAGCATTGGAGTTAGATTGGGATTATTTAAAAAGTTCGTTATAACCGAAGGATCGTTATATCCAGCGTTCGTTATATCGGGGTTTGACTGTATTTTAACCGTCGAGCTCTTCGCATTATTGTGTTTACGGATGGATTTTATTCGAAGATTGTTTTTTTTTTCGGACTCGGATAGGGTCTGGCATGCGGAGAGTCATCAAAATCTGTGGGTCAATTTTTTTGGCGATTAAAATGCTTTCACTTTGTTTATACTTCGTGCACGAGAAGGCAGAAAAAAATGAACGTGCTGTACTGGGAGGGATTCGGGTGAGCGGAGGCTGATCGTCTATAAATAGCGCGTTCTTATCTAGTTCGATATTTCTCTTGGAAGCTCTTCAACGCAACACGTTGAAAGTAGATTCCCTGCGCAAAAAGGATACAGTTTCCAGAGATCTGCCTGTGTTTGTTTGTGTTCCGAGTGACGCGGGTTCCAATATAGCTCCGTTTATCAGCGGAGAGCCAAAAGATGAATCGCGCTCACGAGATCTGCTTGCCCAATTCATTAACTCCCGCGCTGCCAGTCAGAGAGCAGAACGAGTAGTCTATATGCTGTAAAATGCTTTAGGGATGAGGCTCCTTTGAATTGTGGGTCTTGGAAACTTCCTTCTTTGAGATGTTTCAGCCAATCTTAGTAACCTGGACTCCGACCCATATTTCTCTCTTTCATCAAGACCTTAGACTAGTGGACTCCGACCCAGATTTCTCTCCTTCATCAAGACCTTAGACTAGTGGACTCGGAGCCAGATTTCTCTCCTTCATCAAGACCTTAGACTAGTGGACTCCGATCCCAGGTTCCAATATAGCTCCGTTTATCAGCGGAGAGCCAAAAGATGGATCGCGCTCACGAGATCTGCTTGCCCAATTCATTAACTCCTGCGCTGCCAGTCAGAACAGAACGAGTGGTTTATATGCTGTAAAATGCTTTAGGGATGAGGCTCCTTTGAATTGTGGGTCTTGGAAACTTTCTTTTTTGAGATGTTTCAGCCGATCTTAGTAACCTGGACTTCGACCCAGATTTCTCTCCTTCATCAAGACCTCAGACTAGTGGACTCCGACCCAGATTTCTCTCCTTCATCAAGACCTTAGACTAGTGGACTCCGACCCAGATTTCTCTCCTTCATCAAGACCTTAGACTAGTGAACCCCGACCCACTAGAGTTTCAATACCAGGATCAGTCCTCCTACGAGTTTTTAAAAGAAGTGAACTTTTGGGGCTTGTCTTAATACTTAATTGCTGAAATACCTAATTAATTTGGGGCATACCTAATAGCTGAGAAAATCACCTTGACGTCAAGTATTTCACTAACACTTGCAGAATAATCATTTTAAATTGAAAATTTCTTTATACAGTAGAACCCCGCTAATCCGAAATTCCGGTTAATCCGAACCGATTTTATTTTCAAAAATTATATGTAATTGAAAAAATTTAAATATCCTACATACTAAAAACAAAATAAGTACTTTTTTCAGCATGCATAATTTGAACACATTGAAGAAACTAATGCAGTAATTCAAGGATAAGGTCACTTCATACAGGAGTGCATCCATTCTTCTAATGAAAAGGAAGACATATTCTCTTTATATTGCTTTTGAATAAAAGAATCCAAGAGATAGTAGTACTGAGTACTTATAACTTACATTTTTTTTTACCACACAACTTTTTTCTATTTTTATCGGAATTTTGGGTAATCCGAATTTTTTGTAATACGAACAGGCACCGGTCCCAATTAGTTTGGATTAGCGGGGTTCTACTGTATTTATTACATTATTTTATTGGCTTGAATTGTTTCATGTTTGTAAAGGTGAAATTTTGAGATGTATTGTTCGCCCTCTTTTTGAAGAACTACTAGGGTTCTGAAAGGAACTAGGATGAAAATATTTTCATGCCTTTTATTGATAAAAATAAGCTATTTAATTAATTATCATGGACTTTATTTATAATTAAAATGCGAACACCAGTTGCAGCTAGCGTTTTTTTTAAACAACTGGTAGCTATTTTTTTCTGTAATGATACATGATTTAACTCAGCATTGCGAATAGCAACTCGAAGACAAATAATTAAAATGATTTCAATTATCTAAAATTTTCATTCAATAGGAATGGCAACACTGAAAATAAAAGGATATTTTCTACGTACGAGAACGTAGGCTTTTCTTAATTAATTGCCACGAAACCTTCACTTCAATTCCTGATTCTTCGTAGCATTTGTGAGCTAAATTTAAAGAAAGTCTGTCGAATCGTTTGGATTTGAATCACTTGCAAAGTTTCTATGAGGTTTCGCTTTTATTTATATAGATTACAATAATTGATACGTTCGCTTCCGCTAAAAATTAGTTCCATTTCCTGAGTCAAATGGCAGGAATAAAATTCTCAGGTAATCCACAAAAATGCGTTTGAAATGTTGAAAGAAAAAGAAAAAAAAAACGAAAGAAACTCTAGTTTTATAAGCATTTCCTGTTGAGAACAATGCAATAAAAGTTCACAGACTATTTCCTTAAGTGGAGTGGCATTTTAAGAGGATCATCTCCGTCGAGCGAGTACACATTGTATTTCCGTCACAAATTATGCCATGAATAATTCAAAAATGCTTTTACTGCCGTCGAATCCCGAAAGAGCAGAAATCCCGCGCGAATTGAAGATCGAATGCTTCTGCTCGGGGTTTCAGTTTCTTTCGGAATGGGCGTATCGTGTGGCTCGAGCGCGACCGCGTGTCAAGTAGCAGTTTCGTTTAGCTTTTGTTTTTTTTTTCCCTTCCAGACGCAGAAAAAAGATTATTTTGTGCACTCTCACATGACTAATCTTGGTCACAGTGACTGATTTTCTAACGGCAGTGTTCTGCGTAAGATCCCTCCAAAGCTGTGCTGCGGCAGGTGAAGTTGTAGTTGTTTTCCCTTTTCGCTCACTTTTCTCTTCCACCGCGCGGCAACAGTGAACTTTCCTAGCCATAATAACCCAGTTCGGGGCAGGTAATGGGAAGTTCCAAACCTGTATGAGTTCTGTGTCACTGTGTCTACTGCAGGTTTTTTTTTTTCATTTAGTTTTCCCCATTACTCTTTTTACCTGTGTTTTTCCGGTTATTAAAAGTATCTTTGTTTTATAAAAGTGAATGTGCAATTACTGGATTTAAAATTTATCTTCTCTCTTCAGCGTTATTTCAGAGATCTGCTTTGGGGAAATACGATGATATGAATTTTTTTAATGTGTTGCCTGGTTATGAAAAATTATTTGATTATTTTTTCTGCCTTGTTTTTGTGCCACTATTTTAAACTTGTTAACATATCCGGTGTTGCTCGGGATAGAAACATTTTCTGTCTATGTATTAATAACAAAAAAATTTAGCCACTTACTTACTGTCACGAAACCTTCATTGTAAATTTCTTTATGTTTCAGTATTGTAGGAACTTATGAAGTACTTACAACCAGGAGTGTCACGGTCTCACCTACCGGGGGGGGGTCACGGCCTGCTGTACAATGGGAGGGTGTAATGATGACCATATCAAATTTTCGCCAGATCTTTATTTATCTACTAGTTGAATAGCCCGTTGCGTGAACGATGTACAAAAATTTGCCCCGACGGGGGACCACAGCATCCCCGATATGGGGGGCCCTGTCCCCCCCCGGACACACCACTGGCGCCACCCCGTTCACAACACAGCAAAGGTTACAGCTATAACGTACCAAACTAGCTGTTGATGGTTACGTGGTGTAAACGTCATGTGCGAGAAAGTAAAAATGTATTAGCACTCGGTGGTATGTCAACGCGCACGTAAATAAACGTATTTTTTAAAATGCATATATTTTTTTAACAAAAGAAGTTTCTTGCATAAAAATTTAGATGCATAAAAGTTCCAGACGATAAAGAGTATTTTAATTAAAGGAAAAATATTAATTGAATCAAACGGTTTTAAAAACCACTGAAAGCAAAGCAAATGTTGTATGCTTGGTATGTTATTAGTGCTACAAGAAGAAGCGAAACAAATTAAACATATTTACCATCGTAAATATGGAGGAAAAAAAAAACACACCAGCGTGAGTGAGCTCCCCTAAACTTTCTCGTGTACTCCATAGCAAAGGTGTCATTCCCTGCTCTCCCCCTCTCCCAATAAAAATTACAGACATTCGGTAACGCCACAAGTACCAAGATTTTATGGAATATAAAATTTTATTAAAGATATCACTCACTTACTCGCCACCAGGCGTTTCATCTCGAAATCCAATTTTAGGGATTACCATCATTTCTGCTTCTCTTAATCACGCCTCGTTTGGGTTTGCCCACAGTTTTCTTTGACCTTCGTAGACCGCGCCAAAGCGAAAGGAAATTTTACTGTAAACAACCGATTGGCCGCAGCTTACTGTCGCCAAGCAGCAGTAAACTGCGCCAACATAATAGCAGTATGCAGTTTGAACCGAATATGCAATTTGAAAGCATTTTTTTAAAACTGATTAAAATCAAAATTGGACACAAGTCTACAATCAAGGTTAGAAGACCGAATATCAAATTTCATTTATCTAAGTCATTGCGGTTAGGAGTTATAGCGTTTACGCGCATGGGATTTTACAGACCGACAGACAGTCAACCGTTTGACGGATTTACTTGAAAATTTGTTACGTATCGACATTCCTGATGATAAAACTGTGTACCAAATTTTATCTGGGTAGCTATTTTAGTTTCTGAGTTATCGTGTTCACATGAACACGGGCAGACAGACAGACTTCCCGTGGATGGATTTTGCCCAAAATTTGATAGAAACCTACAAATTATGTGTAAAGATCACATATCAAATTTCAACCCTATAGCTTTAGTAGTTTTCGACTTTTCGTGTTCACAGATAGACAGACATAATTCCAAAATTGTGTTTTTCGAACTCGGGGAGGTCTAAAACGTGGAGATTCTTCAAAATCACGAGTTCGAATTTTTTAACGATTACAATACTTTCTCTTTGTATACTTCGTATACGAGAAAGTATAAATAATTACAATCCTCATTTGGAGACTTTTTTAGTTCACCAAATGACGCGCAATGATTCATTCCTTCTAAAACATTCCCCTGAATTGTGTATTATTCTTTTTATACTTCGTATACGAGAAAATAAATAAAAAAAACACCCTTTTAAAGAGACAGAAAAAGAAAGGGGAAAAACATTTAAACAAATAAAATGAGAAGGAAAAATGCAAACTAAAAGCGGTTTCAAGACTGGAAAATGTTTTGTAGAGCTCTCAGCTTGATCCTGGCATTCTTGTGCAAATTTAACTGGCTTTCTTTGGTGGGATGTATCGGTGTAAACGGTTCAAATCTTGAATTTCTTTTAAGAGCTGAAGTCTTGGATCACAGAATCTTGGACAATGAAAAAGGTTGTGTGATATAGTTTCTTCCGCATGGACTCAAAATTCACAGTTAGGAGATGAGACGACATTGAATCTATGACGGATAATTCTTTATGAAAGATGTTACAAAATTCAAAGAATCATTGCGATTGGCACATGGAATGATTGACATATGTAACATGAGCGTGAATTGACTCCGTTGGGGTATGTATAAACTTGTTCACCAAAGTACGATTTCCTTTAGAATTTCGAATAATTGTGTTAGTGAGATAAAAAAAATAAAGACATTTTTTATATTTGTTTTTTGGAAATTTTATTTTTAAAAAATTCAAATTTTTTTAAATAAAAAAATTGACTTCAAAAAAATATTTTGATTGTTTTGAAAATGAGCAGAAGGGCTGATTTGAAACGAAAATCCATCTCCTGCATCTTTGCAGTTGGAAAGGCAATAACTGTAAAAACACTTCATTCATTTCAATTTTTTTTTCAGCTCGGAGAACGCGCTTTTTGAAATCGTTCCACAATCGTTTTTATCTCTCTTCCATTTACTTTTATGCAAAAGCGAGACTTCGTCGTATGGAACCTGAATAATATATATGCTTGATAAGTAGCGAAGGGAGGCCAAACTAGTTCATGGAGCTCTATTTCTTCCCTTGCGATAGTCGAGTCTCGGGGCGTTTGTTCGACCTCATTCTAAGTGCACGACGCTGGAAGAAGGGTTTTCATAATTCAGGATAATTAATGACGCGCCTGTTGATAACGATTCATGCTTTAAAATTTGTTTTGAGGTTGCCTTGTGAACATGATAATCAAATTTAGACTTTCTGTCCGTTCTTCACTTTCTCGCATGCGAAAAGAGAAAGCACAGCAATACCCCAGTTTCTGTTGATAATCCGTCCGGAAACAATCTGCGAAATCCAAAACGGACGAAAATCGAGACAGTTATTTCTATACGAGTCAATATAAATCCAATGAATTCGTCCTCGACACTCAAAAATAATAGCACAGGCACATGTTATAGAGAATAATTATAGTGTTTGATGCTATAACCAATGAGAAATTAATATAAAGTGAATATAAAACACTAAAGTAAATAATAAATGAACATTTAACATGGAATTTACATTTTTATACCTTTCTGAAGACTTTTTGGCGTATGGGAGTAGGCTGGGAAGAGACCGAGATGTGCAGATATTATTGTTTGGAAGAAGACTTCCTCTCCAAAAAGGACCTGCAAGTAGGCTTGGAAGAGACCGAGATGTGCAAATATTATTGTTTGGAAGAGGACTTAACTCCAAAAAGGACCTGGAAGTAGACTGGGAAGAGACCGATATGTGCAGATATTATTGTTTGGAAGTGGACTTCCCTCCAAAAAGTACCTTGAGTATCTCGACATTATTTGGGGACCGACTTCTTGGTCGTATGGCACCAGGACCAACCAGCCTTAGAGTCAGTTGCCCATGTCGCACAAGAAAGCTGTCCGAAGAAGTTTGTTTCTCCGACGAAATCCGAGTCATACCGACGAAAACCGAGACAAATATTTCGCGGAAAAAATCGACGGAAACCGAAACAGACGATAACCGAAGGCAACAAAACTCGAGGTATTATTGCGCAGTAATTATCAAAAAATTGGGGTTACAGATTTTGATGTATGTACCAATTTTAGACCTCTCCGAGTCCGAAAAAATCATTTCACACAACTAAAAAAAATCATTCACATAACTGAGAAACGCGACGAGTTAGACGGATGAAATTTGGTCTGCGGTCTTTACTTTTCTGTTCTTTCTTGAGCATGTGAGCACAATAACCTTAAAACGCGAAAAGCTACAGAAATGAAATGTAGCGCATGGTTTTGACCCAATCTATCTCGGGATAGACTGTCTGCCGGCCTGTCTATTCGCATACTTGTAAACGTGATAATTAAAAGACGCCGACTTCTATAAGTGAAATTCGGCGGTTGCGGCGAAAGGGGGCAGTCGACTCCCTACTTTTTGCTTTAAAAATTAAATTTTTATTTCATTTTAGCTGCCTAAAACTAAGAATTGTTAAAAGGCAATAGTATTCGGGAAAGTTAGCTAATTTTTAAATTTTGTTGTCTACCTCTACACTCCAGGGTACTTTTAGATGTCTATGAATTTTTTGCCCACCTGCTTTTGCAACCCAATCGCCGCCACTGAAATTCGATCTGTATGCTTGCCAGCAAAATTGTAGATATGCGTCAAATTTTGGACACAATCGGTCAAAAATAAAAACGTCCGGATTCCGTGCTCGGTTTTTCTTCGCTATGCTACAACATAAAAATTGTCTCGTCTTTGGATACAATCGGTTGAAAGGAAGGCATTCAAAATGCATACAAAGTTTTCTCCATCATACTACGAATCACCAAACGCGCCATGTAGTGGTTGAGTATATGAGAAATTCGAGGAGAGAACACTCTATCAGGTTAAATCGGTTAAGTTTCGGCATCTAAAATGGTTTAATAAAATTAATGAAGCCACCATTACTCCCCTCTTGAACTTGATCGACACTGTCATCCCGTGTGTCCAACTTGTGCGCAATTAAAACAACGCTCAAAAATTCTAAAATCCTCCTTTAGACAGCGCGATCTTTGTCACCTAGTTTAGAGCGTTCCGGCACTGGTAAATTTGCGATTACACCACTGGTAGTGGTATTCAAACTCAGGGAGTGGTAAGTCGTTGCTTATCGTTTTGAATTGTCAAATCGAAACACTGAACAGCAGAAAACGGAAATGTCACTCGTCTGATAAGTGCAAGATAACGCAGTTGCTACACTTTGGAGAGCTATTTGCACAGTTCATCTTGTTCGAGACGAATGTGTACCCAGTGACACCAAACTGCAGTTTTCTCCTCTTCGTTGTAAATTATTTTGAGTTGAAAGAAAGTCGCTTCACGTCGCAACAGCATCAACGGAAAAGTGATCGTCTCCCGTTCCAACCGGGTGTACCAGAATAGACCCAATCGTAAGTCGAGTTTGCATTTTTGGTGTCTGGAATTTGCTGCTTAAATTTCATTTAAGCAGCTTCTTGTACTTTTGAGCTGTCGCGTTCGTGTATACGCGAGTACTTAGACCGACAAACTGCTCAGCCTCTGGCGGGTTTGTTTCGAAATTTGACGCACATCTGCAATTTTGATGACACAACCATATGCTGAATTTCATACATCTTGCTTGCAGCGTTTTTGCGTTATCGCTTTCACATGCACTTACGGCAGTCGGACGGATTTCGTCCAAAACTGATAGAAATCGACAATTTTTGGTAATATGACCACACACCAAATTTTATTCATCTAACTTGTTAAGTCACGACGGTCACATACATACGAATAACAGTGTTGAATTTCGTCCGAAATTTACAATTTTTGTGTAAGGAACACGTAAAATTTCAACCGTCTTGCTCATTGAGTTATAATGTTCGCAGACAGACAGACAGACAGACATAATTCCCAATATAAGAACTACTACCTCAGTGTGGTATAAAGTGTGGATATTCACATCAAAATCCCGAGGTCGAATTTTTCGGCGATTAAAATTCTTTGATTGATTAGACGGGGTTATGGGATTTTTAGCTGCAAAGGCACTCACAAAAAAAGTTCTAATTAATAAATGTAAAAGAACTTCAGATTTTTAAGGAAAATATTAAAGTTTTGTTTATTTTCTAAGATTTTTCTGGCGAGTTCCTTGAATCTGAAGGTTGCTTAAGGGTCTAAGTCCCAGTTTGTTCCAGAGCCGGCAACGAATGGTTGAATACCTAGAACAGTAAAGCAAAATATGGTCCAGAATGTTTATTACTTTGCATGAATTGCACATTGGGTTATTCGGAAGATTATTGAAAAGATAGGGTGCTATTAACCCCTTAAAAGTTTTATTTTCTTTATTATCTAACAATGTGACGTTGTTTTCATTCATCCAATTGTGCGCAAACTGTGGGTCGCTAAATTCAAAGAAATTTATTTGGCAATAAAAAAAAAATATGTAAGGTTTTTCTTCAGAAAACCAGGTCGCTATCCCTCTGGGGTTCGCGAAAAAGTTTAACACAAAGTAGGAAATGAAAATAGTTTGCGCACCACTGATCAGTGGCGGACTGGGTCTGAAAATAGTGGTTGCCAGGTGTCAGTGAGGGCCCACACATATCTATAATCGTAACATTAATTACATTAATAAATTATATGTATTTAATTTTTTATATTTAATTATATTAATTTAAATCTATAATATTTAATAATTATATATTTAATTTATTTTTTTATTATATATTTCATTTTTCCGCGTTTTTAAAATAAATCCCTTTTAACACCCTTTAATTTTCTATGTTTAAAATAACGAAACTATGTTTAAAGTTATTTGATTTTAAATTACGTAAGTTAAATATTATATAAGAAACACGGACCTTGGGTACAGGGCTATTTTATTTATTTGCTTTAGAGAAAGAGTTCTTTTTTCTCTCCCATATTTCCTGGGGGCCCAAATTGTCTTCTGTTTAACGGGGCCCACTTGCCATCGGGCAAGCTGGCAACCTCGCCAGTCCGCCACTGCCACTGATCTAAGAAGGCATAGAATTCTTAAGATGTCTATGAATTCTACGTAATTTTTGTCTACGTAATTGTTTTTTTAAAATTTTGTGTCAAATTATGAAGCTAATTAATGATTAAATTTTAGTTTATAAGACTAAAAATGCGACAATTCGATAAACGTACGACGTACGGGCACGGCGGTTAATGATTTACTAAAATTTCTGGCTAAATGATATCTCTCTCCCCTTCTGTTTTTTGTCCATTTGGAGATGTTCTGACATCCAGATTACAATACTTTCTCTTTGCATACGAAGTAAATAAAAGGTGCAACATTTCTCCGGGGGGTTTTAAATCTGGAGTTGCGATTGAAAAATGGTGTGCAGCGCCTCCCAGCGGCGACGGTGGAAAGATTTTGAGAAACACGCCATAATCAAATTAAGGCTCTCTGCCTCGGCCGTTTTCTTTTCCTGTATTATTATAGTTATTTTTCGCAGTTTCCATGCGGCTGCGAAAAACTGCGACGGAATGTTGGAGGAGCTGGAGCCCGGCCAGCTCGTTGCCACCCCCTCTTTCGCCTTTTTGGCTCGCCTCGGCTAGCCTGCCGTTTTTTTATCTTCAAGTTTTTCAGTTTGTTTCATGGCCCTTTTTTTCATTTTTTGTTCTCGGGATTACAGCTTTATATCCTTCTCTTCTTTTTTCTTGGAGCATTTTAAGGTTTTGGATTTTTCGTGAATTTATTTTTTTGGTCCGAATTTTATGTGTGTATTTATTAATGCAGTTTTATGCTTCTATTTTTAACTTCTTGGAAGTATTGTTTCGAATGTATCCGAATTGCTGAAGCTATCCATAGGACGAAGAATTTTTTTTGGTTGACATTATTTTAACCCTCTGACTGCATAATTGTTTTGAATTACTATTTAGATGCATTGTTTTAAAGCATGTTCAAATACCGTTGAGCCAAGCTAATTGTTATTTGCATGCAGGGTTTTATTATTGTAATATGATTCAGCATTTTAAAAGTACTAAATAAACCTATTAGTTGCGAAAATGCATTATTAAAATTATTTAGATGCGTTGTTTCAAAGCATGTTCAAGTACCGTTGAGCCAACTAATTGTTATTTACGTGCAGGCCTTTATTAATGTAATATGATTCAACATTTTAAAAGTTCTAAGTAAACCTATTAGCTTGCGAAAATGCATTATTAAAATTATTTCGATGCATTGTTTTAAAGCATGTTCAAATACCGTTGAGCCAAGCTAATTGTTATTTACGTGCAGGTCTTTATTAATGTAATATGATTCAACATTTTAAATGTAAACCTATTAGCTTGCGAAATTCTCAGGATTCAGCAGAAAACGGACGAACTTCCAACCCTCGAAATTCGCGGGATATGCAACCTTAAATTTGTCATGTGCATTTTTGTGTTTAAAATATGTAATGGTCCTTCAATTTTCTTAAAAAGGTCCTTGAAAGTCCTTGAGTTTTTGTCTTCATTAAGAGTGGGAACTCTGTAAAAAAAAAAATCAGAAATATTCGTTATTGGTTGCAAAAACTTCAGTTTTTTCTTCCTCTTTGAAACTTTAAAAAATTGAGATGGGTGGTGCTGCCTTGTTAAGCGATGATTTTTGATTTTTTTTAACATGATAAAAGAAAATCAGAAATATTCGTTATTGGTTGCAGAAACTTCAGTTTTTTCTTCCTTTTTGAAACTAAAAAAATTGAGATGGGTGGTGCTGCCTTGTTAAGCGATGATTTTTTATTTTTCTAACATGTTAATGTTATAATCTATAAACTGCGACATGAGTGATGAGAAAATAATTAATAACCATCTAAATTGCTGATCGAAGGACTTAGAGCTACCAAATTTGGCACGTAATTACTTCTTGAATCGCAACTTCTCGCTAAGAAACGGTTTTTAAAAATTTGATTAAAAATTAATCGCTATGTTAACGTTTTTCTTCAATAACTCCGGAGCATATTATCGCAGAAAATTCAAAAAATTAGCTTTTCGATTATATCAATTTTATTTTCGTAATTTATTTTCTATAATAAATTTAAAAAATATATTTCTCAACAATACATTTCATTGTTTCAATTCCAGAAAATTCAAAAAATTAGCTTTTCGGTGATATCAATTTTATTTTCGTAATTTTTTTTCTATAATAAATTTAAAAAATATCTTTNNCAACAATACATTTCATTGTTTCAATAACAGAAAATTCAAAAAATTAGCTTTTCGGTGATATCAATTTTATTTTCGTAATTTTTTTTCTATAATAAATTTAAAAAATATCTTTCCCAACAATACATTTCATTGTTTCAATCACAGAAAATTCAAAAAATTATCTTTTCGATTATATCAATTTTATTTTCGTAATTTTTTTTCTATAATAAATTTAAAAAATATATTTTTCAAACAATACATTTCATTGTTTCAGTTACTGCATTTAAACTCACGCGCCTTGCATCGAAATGAATTATATTTTTTGTATGCACGTCATTGAAATGAAATAATATTGAAAATAGTATTAAGACAGACGAATCAAGCCTAAAATATCATCATGTTGCGATGTTTTGGACTAGAGTTTCGAATCAATTTTCAACTTTTTACTTTCTCGTATACGAAAGAAGTGTACAAAGAGAAAGTATTGTAATCGTCAAAAAATTCGAACTCGAGATTTTGACGAATCTCCACTTTTTAGACCTCCCTCAGTCCGAAAAACACAATTTTTGAATTATGTCTGTGTGTCTGGGAACACGATAACTCGAAAACTATTAGAGCTACGGGGATGAAATTTGATATGTGATCTTGACACATCATTTGTAGGTTTCTATCAAATTTTGGACAAAATACGTCTACGGGAAGTCTGTCTGTCCACTTTCATGTGAACACTATGACTCAAAAACTTGAATAGTTAGATGGATAAAACAGTTACACAGTTTTACCATCATGAATGTAGGTCCGTATCAAATTTTTGGCCAAATCCGTCAAAGGGTTGACTGTCTGTCGGTGTGTATAATAGCAAACTTGTGAACTCAATAACTCTTTAAGATAATTACTTAGATATATGAAATTTGGTATGTGGCCTTCTAACCTTAATTGTGGATGTGTGTCCAATTTTCGTTTCAATCCGTTAAAAAAAAAGTTATTCAAATTGCATATTTGGTTCAAAATGCGCATTGCGACTGTGTGTTGGCCAGCGTTTCGCTTATTTTGCTCAAGTTAGTATGGTTGACTTTGGCGGTCTACGAAGGAAATTGTAGCGAGATGCAAACGCTCTTCGGAAATTATGTCAACCTCCTGAAACAAAACTTCTTTCTGACATTCTCCAGATAGACGCCTGTGATTAACCAGAGGTATGGTGAAATCTTGTGTGATATCTATATTCGTCCTCAAAAACGTTAAATAAAGTTGTGGTACCTCAGCGGGCGTAAAAATAACGGACATACATAATTTTTTGCTTGCAAAATATTAAGTTTTTGGGAATTCATAAATTTTATATGTTTCATTGTAAATCACCATTCATAATTTTTTCCTCAAAATAACTAGGCCTTGGGTAAATACCCCCAAAATATTTACCTACCCACTGGGTGTTTACCCACCCCACATTACTGGTCGTATGCGAGAAAGTTTCGGGGAGGCCACTCCCGCTGATTATATTTTATTTCTTTTGCCAATCTTGATTCAATGATCATCAACTTCGGCTATTTTTGACTCATTGTGTTGTTCTCTTTGAACTTTCAGTTCCGCTTCCATCTTTCTCCTTTTTAAAAAAATGTCCCATTTCTCATCAGCCTCGAAGAAAAACGTTGGTTCTTCTTTTCTTAGATTTCCCCCTCTCGTGGATGTCATAATACCGACGCGTGCACTTTATAAGCCAATATAACTCTTTTCGGAACATTACGTTCTTCGCAAGTGATCGTCTGCCAACAGAAGTGAAACGAATTTATCCTCTTCCCCTCCTTGCACCCGCCCTCAAATACTTACACCCCCCGTCATTTTCACTTCTCCCCCACTCTGTTTAAATGGCATGAATAATGAGTTTTTGGTTGCTTTTTCGGATTGGTTCATCGTTCTGTGAGAGTTGAGTTGAGATCTCGTATCCATGCCAGAGAGAATTGGTAAAGAAACGACACCTCTTTTACTTTAATAATTCGATAAATGGATTGTAGGGTGTTTTCCCTGGTGAAGTGAAGTGGTCGTGTGAGAGTTAAGGTTTTTGGTCTTCGCGATTCATTGTTAGTGAACACATTCGCTTACACATTCATTCAAAGTGTGTTTCTCTGCGGCTAACGTGGGAGTAAAATCATCATTCATTATTTTTACTTTCTCGTATACGAAGTATACAAAGAGGAAGTATTGTAATCGTCAAACAATTCGAACTCGAGATTTTGACGAATCTCCACGTTTTAGACTCCCCGAGTCCGAAAAACACAATTTTGGAATTATGTCTGTCTGTCTGTGAACACGATAACTCGAAAACTATTAGAGCTACGGGGATGAAATTTGGTATGTGATCTTTACACATAATTTGTAGGTTTCTATCAAATTTTGGACAAAATCCGTCAACGGGAAGTCTGCCTGTCTGTCTGTCCTCGGTCATGCGAACACTATAACTTAAAAACTTGAATAGGTAGATGTATAAAATTTGGTACATAGTTTTATCATCATGGATGTAAGTCCGCATAAATTTTGGGCCAAATCCGTCAAAGGGTTGACTGTCTGTCGGTCTGTATAATTTACTTTTGAAACGATCCGTCATCTCCACGCGCATGCGTACTGGCAGCAATCTTTTGTGCACGCGAAAGCTATGGAGCGAATTACTTCGGTTTGTCCTTGAAATGGTAAGAGCGGAAAATCGGTACGCATCTCTTTGAATTTGATTCTTTACCTAGATATTTTTGAATCACTATAATGAAAACCCTTCTGATAGTCATTGGATTCTGGGTAACAGTAGGTTCGAATTTTTTTTAGCCACGCGGGGGAAGGGGAAACGGCATCTTTTTGGGGAAGTATACGAGAAAGTTTAGGGGAGAACACTCCCGCTGGTTTGACTTGTTATTGCAATAATTTATGTCCTTTTTTGGCTTTCTCGGTGTAATGAGAAAGTATTGCAATCCGACCTCGAGATTTTGATGAATTTGGACGTGTTAGAACTGCCCGAGTCCCAAACAATCATTTTTAGAATTATGTCTGTCTGCGTCTCTGTGAACACGATAACTCATAAAACGCAACAAGCTAGACGGATATAATTTAACGTGCGATCTTGACACCAAAAATTGTAGATGTCTCTAAAAGATTGACTGTCTGTCGTTCTGTCTTTTTGTATACTGTTCGTTTCAAAAACCCGAAATTATCCGTTTTGGATAATTTTACTACGGAAAGGGGTGACAGGCAATGAGTTAGATGAGCGCTTTTCCCGAGTTCTTCCTTTGGTCATAATCTTCGTCCGGTTAGTCGTATGTTTTCTTTAGTTATTATTTAAAGTAAATCAATCAATGAAAATAAAATGTTTCTATACACTGCTAAGTAGAATGTAAATATCTCCCCCTCCGTTTTCACTTCACCCCTATTTTGGCGAAATGAACGCCGCCTGGCGCATGCGCAAAAGCGCGGCGCGTTTCCGTATCTGAGAATGATCAGTTTATGTGAACGCGATCCAAGAAATGCAATCGCCTCGTTTGCAGGCTTTTCTACAGATGTAAGCTGAGATAGCCGTTGGTCTCCATGGATGGAATTATGGGACTTTTCAAAAATGCATTTTGTTTCGTTATTGAGCTAGGCTATTAGATATTAGAAAAAAGAATCGATGGACTTTTAATCGATTTTTTCAAGAAATAACACACTTTTAAAAAGAAAATATACCAAGAAAGTTTTGATATTACTTATATAATGTTGGAAAGGAATTAAATATCTTTAAGCCAATATTTTATTTTAATCTTGAATTCTTATATCATCGAGCGTAATAAATTATTTTCTTTTGAAGTGAGTATTGCAGTGGCGAACCTATGGGTAGGTGCGTATAAAATTTTTTGTATCGTCGTGACGAATGTTAAACCTCATGGCTTATGTAAATCAAAACACTTCAACTTTACGTACTTTACTCACCTGACAGTAAGAATCATAAAGAACATTGCAATACTTTTGATAATTTAATAAAAACACAATGAAATAACTAGCAAAAACATGTTTTTGACCGCGTCAATGCTATAAATGCGAGTGGAATGACTACAAAAGTGGAAAAATTTTCGAGCCTGTCAAAAGCCAGGAAGAAATCACTTTTTTAAAAGGGAGATTAAGAAAAAAAAGCAGCTGTAGTGATTTTAAATAAAATAAAGAATTCTGGTCTAGCTCTGAGGGGGCTGCAGCCCCATAGCGCCCCTGGAGTATTGTGAAAATTCTATTTTAAGAACCAAAATAAATAAATCTTTTTATCTTTGGAGTTTGTAGCTCTGTCTTTTCGGTCATCTCTATTAGTCAAATTTTCTTTGTCCCAGTCTGGCGAATGGCCGCCTGAATTCATTTCATATCCATTCCCTCTAAATGATTGAAAATGTTTTTGTGTCTGGGCACCCATCCAAAAAAGGAAGAAAGCTTCCACCGAACGAGAGCACACTTCAGAGTTGTTTCCGCTTTTAACGGAAGTGAGCGCGCCTCCGCTTTCAGAATAGAATGTGGAAATCGGTATTCAGAAACATTCTTTTTACCCCTCGTGTGTTAATTTTCACCTTCATCACGTGATAAATGGCAAGCCATCTCCATCGATAGTTCGGGGGAATAGAGACGTAGGGTGTGAAACTCTCTGAAACGTATCATTGGCCTATCGCCAACTCGTGGCGGGAGAAGAGAGGGGAAAAAAAATGGTTCTGTCCGCCGCGGTTCATATTAAGCAGCGGTCGCAGTTAATTCTTATCTTCATCAGACATTTCATTAGCGTACATGTACTCGATTTATGCGATGGGATATTAATATTCATTGAAAAGTCGTCTGCCTGTACCGCTGCCATTCGAAATTCATAGAATCGTGCCAGCAGCGGGAAAAAAACTGGCGTGAATTTCGGTGGCTGAGCATACAGTGGAATCATTTGCTTATTTCCCCCGTGTGATGTTACGAAAACATGAGGAAATGATGATAATGGCGGGGAAAACAATGCAATTGCGTGTTTGCATCATCGCACGACACAAAACAGCAAGTTCGTTTCATTTTCAAATGAGTGTTCCAAATTGCTGTTGTGAAATTAATACTTCATTACCCGGGATATTACGAATGCGTTTGTGCATAAAAACGTTGCTTAAATTTTAGATGATGTAATTTGCTGCTTATTTTATTAGTTATTAAAATTTTCATCGACTTACGGACACGAAAAATAAATTTCAAAATAAAACGCTACTTCTGGTTTTATTTTTTGTTTATAATACATAAATACAGTACACATTATGCACAATAATTATACGTACATAGATTGAATTTTTGCGTTTTATATACAATTTTTGTATCCCGTTTGAATGAAAATAGTGTTGGAAAAATAGAAATCCGACTTCTCATCAGTTTGACTAACGACTTACCCAGTGGTGGGGAGCCTGCGACATTTTTAAGTTTCTTAAAGGCCTTACCAGTTAGTTACAGTCTGTATTGAAATAATATACAGTCAAACTTGGATAATTCGAAGTTGAAAGGACCAGAGAAAAAGTTCGAAATATCCAAAAATTCGAATTGCATATATTCTCTCAAACAGAAGAGATAAGTAAGAAAGATTAACTCCACGTCAAAGATTTAACACATAAATTTATCTAAGAATACTGCTACATTTTTTTCATTAAATCAAACATTTTTTACTAGCTTAATTATTCATCACTTTAAAAAAAAGGCAGATATTTTTAATTGCTTCTGTGAATGCAATCTGAAAATGCAGACAGGCTTTGGATGACCAATCAATGGTGAATACAGGAGGGAGGGGAGAGGGAACATTAGAGGGTGGACAGAAAAATCCTCGGAAATCAACGCATAGTGACATTCCAACCCTCGCTTTTCTTTTCCGTGGAAAGACCGTTAAAATAAATAATGCACCTTAGCTGAGAAAAGTCTCAGGAACAATTTTCACCATAATATTTTAAGGGCAAAATTCGAATTATCCGAAATAAAGTTCGAATTATCCACGATTTTTTAACATTATTTTAATACAGAAATTCTAGAGACCGAGCAAAAATTTCGAATTATCCAGAATTTTGAATTAAACAAGTTCGAATTATCCAGAATTTTGAATTAAACAA
>BGPR01002098.1:127917-147205 GCA_013235015.1 Araneus ventricosus
GAATTATCCAGAATTTTGAATTAAACAAGTTCGAATTATCCAGAATTGAGTGTACCACTGTACAGTAGAACCCCGGTTGTCCGAACTAACTGGGGTTAACTTCTGTTCGGATTCCGGAGAATTCAGATTATCCGCGAAATTCGGTAAAATACTCTTGATATACCAAATGCAATAGTGCAGCGGTTCCCAACCTATGGACCGCGGCCCACTTGTGGGCCTTGGACAGCGTATTAGATGGCTGCGGAACGCTAGACAAGAGTCGGAGTCAGGGGTCGTTTTTTGCTTTATAAAACAATATATTTTTATTCCTTTTACAGTAAGCTTTACTAATTATTGACATATACGCGCATGTAATATATATAAATATATGTGTTTGTATTTTTTTACTTGTATATTTAGTTAGTGGGCCTCAAAATATTTCCCACACAACAGGTGGGCCGCACAACCAAAACCGCTGGACTAGAGTATTGCCTCTGGGTGCTCTGTAAAGGCATAAGGTAGAGCACACGGCGATTCGCACGGTAGAGCGGCTAACAAGTTGAGTGTACAAAGACGATATCTGAGCTTATTTCTACTAATTAAGGTGCTGTATTCATTCTTAAAGACCAATTCGAATTCTTGTTTTAATTGAGGAATAAACATTAGCTTTGTTTCTGATTCGTCATTGTTATTTTTCCTTCATTTATCAGTAAACATTTTTCCGAAAATTTTAAAAAAAAGTGTTCGGATTATCCGGAATTTCGGATTACCGGGGTTCTACTGTACTTTTCTATAATATATAATAATTACAGAACAATAACCCTTAAGATTCTGCTCGTGCGGACTTTTCCCCAACTGCTGGAATGAGACCATTCAGAGCAAAAAGGTTCCCCTGGACGTGCCAGTCGGAAGTCGAAAGAGACCCTGTACAGTAGAGTCTCGATAATTCGATTCTCGATTGTTCGAGTTTTCCATAAATCCGAGTTTATGAAAATATCAGTTTAGCTCCCAAATAATGACCAACACATACACAGAACGTGAAAGAATTACTGCATCTGGTTTTTATTGTTGTTTGGCGGGTCATATGTCCACTGCGCACCCCGAAGCCACCTCCAGAAATGCCCCCTCCCGAAGAAAACGGGATATATATAAGATCGATGGATACCAGAAGGTTTTTCCGTCCAGCCGAAGCATGCGGAAAGTCCGATGACCGATCGAGCGTGTAGAATGCTCTTAACATGGGAACAGAGGGGACAAACTAAACCACCATCCGGGGTGACAACACACCCAGCCAAAACCCATCAACACTCACAGCACCATCAATTCCTTGCCCTATGAGGGGGCAAGATCGATGGATAGGAGCAATGTGTTTAACCAAAAAGCAATTGACAATTATTTTAAGATATAATTAACCTGTTGCTACCAGCAGTAATGTAATAATACGCAAGTACATTTTCATTTAAATATACTATACTGAAATTTAAAAATTGCTTTCATTTCCATTTATTTATTTATTAAATTTTATGATTTCGGTAATTCGAGTTTTCGATAGTTCGAAGTAGGCCCGGTCCCGTCCACCTCGAATTATCGAGAGACTACATAATTACAGAACAATAACTCTTAATATTTTGCTCGTGCGGCCTTTTTCCCAACAGCTGAAATGAGACCTTTCAGAGCTAAAAGTTTCCCCTGGACTTTACAGTCGGAAGTCGAAAGAGACCCTGTACTTAAATTTTTATGCACAGGAATATTGCTGGAGTTTATATAAAGTGATAAGACTTCCCGGATTAGTTGGGACAGACTTTGATTTGGACTACTTGCCCGGATAGAAAAGATTTCCATGGTTGTCCCGATTTGCTCTTATAAATAAGTCGGAAGTCGAGAGACCCTGTACTTAAATTTATTCACAGGAATATTGCTGGAGTTTATATAAAGTGATCAGACTTGCCGGATTCTTTGGGACAGACTTTGATTTAGACTGCTCGTCCCGGATCGAAAAAATTTCCATGGTTGTCCCGATTTGCTCTTATAAATAAATTGATCGTACCCTTCCATCGAACCTTAATTGTTCTATTTGATATTGTTTCTTGTCCAAAATTAGAAGTTCGTCATTCTAAAAATCAAGGAATCCATTATTTATTTATTTCTAAAAGTAATAATAATTACTTGCCAGTCGGAAGTCGAAGGAGACCCTGTACTTAAATTTATATGCACAGGAATATTGCTGATCAGACTTTCCGGATTAGTTGGGACAGACTTTGAGTTGGACTGCTTGTCCCGGATCGAAAATACTTCCATGGTTGTCCGGATTTGCTCTTATAAATAAATTTATCGTACCCTTCCATCGAACCTTAATTGTTCTATTTGATATTGTTTCTTGTCCAAATTTAGAAGTTCGTCTTTCTAAAAATCAAGGAATTCATTTCTTATTTATTTCTAAAAGTTTGAAAACTTTACAAAAAAAACCTCTAAATCTACCGGTCTTATATTGCATATCAAGTCTAATAATTAATAATAATTATTCTTTCCAAACTGTTTTTTTGTTGTATGGAGCAAACAGTAATAATCAGTTTCATCAAATTTCATCGTTTCTTCCATACAGGCTTTTGAGTCAAACAAGCTTTGTTAGCTAAACTTTTAGTAAAACAAAGCTAACAGTGCAAACACTTTCGTACTTGCGAATAAACTTTTTCATGAAAGTGAGGAATCAAAATCGAATATGGCGCCCTAACTACCATTTTAGAGTAGAAGAAACACACATAGGTGCATACAGAAAGTTCATACAAACGTTGAAAAATGCCAGGTCAACTGTTTAAAATAAATTTTTTTCCGATTTGACTTCGTCCATTCCTTAATTTGGGAGAAAATGGTAAATTGGACTACTAAAGTTGGGTAGAGAGTGTATTAATAAATTTCTTTTAAAATAGATTAACAAGATATAATTTCTAAAAAATAGCTTCTGGAAAATTGTCTTTCCAACCAAGTAACACACAGACGCATATATTTTTTAATCATACTTTATAAATGACATGCTTATCTGGAAATAGACAAGGAAGTGAAACGGAAAACT
The DNA here is from genome assembly GCA_013235015.1 of Araneus ventricosus. Classification (NCBI taxonomy): domain Eukaryota; kingdom Metazoa; phylum Arthropoda; class Arachnida; order Araneae; family Araneidae; genus Araneus; species Araneus ventricosus. The sequence goes on from BGPR01002098.1 coordinate 130,967, forward strand.
GAAGGAAATTGAACAGTTTGCATAACAAAATATCCGGAATAAAATGCTGATAACCTTTCGTACAAAAAGTAGCACAAAAATCACGACGAAAAGTAGAATAGAATTCGCTTATTTCATTGACCGTTATTATAGTTTATTGTCACAGTTGTTATTAATTCGTCACTTTCTTGAGTGAAAGGGGTTTTAATAGTAAGTCGCTATACTTGTTTTACCAGTTTGTTTTTTATACCAAAATTATTATAATCCGGTTTGGTAATCTTAGTTTTGGTTGACTCATTCGAATCCAAAATGTTGATAACAATGAGGTTGCAGTTTTTTTCACCCTTTGATAATCTGAAAGATGCTTATTATTATAAGGCTTCAAGTCATAATTTTTGTTGATATATTTCGCTTACGATAGTATGCAACTGTTGTCTGTAATGTATGAAATTTAATAGTTATATACTAGAATGCCTTGGGAAAATAAGAAAACTGTTTTTTTTTAATATTCTACCTACTTTCCTTAGCCACTGAATAGCATAGTTTGCTCCAAGTGCTTTGGCAACAAATTATGAGAAAGACTTCTATTGTGAAAAAGGTATCTTTGAAAAAGTAAGAAATTCAGAATTAATGATGTGGCATTATTCTATAAAAGAAAGAAGAGAGGTTCTGAATTGTGGTTATAATCTAACAACGCATTGTTTCGCGTTTTTCTTCTTCTTTCTTTTAACGTATTATTACGTTCCTTCCATTGGGGTCTCAGGAAGGAATTGGATTCACACGCCCAAACGCAACGAAAAACGTTGTATTTCTCGAATATCGCTGGGAAAGATGCAAACTGGAAAAACATTTCAAAAATACAAAAAATTAAAGGGAATTCGAATATCTAGTCCGAAACATCGTAACATGATTATTCTTTCTGCGTGGTTCGTCTTTTAACGTAGGACTATATTCCCCCGTTGGGGTCTCAGGAAGGAATTTGATTCACGCGCCAAAACGTCACAAAAAACGTTGTGTGGGAGATCCTCTATATATCGGTAACTACATAGTTAAAAACATAACTAATGTCTTATTTTAGAGATAAAGGGTAACAACAGAAGTTGCAAAACAAAATTTGAAAATCGGGAGAAGAGTCACGCGAGTAAAGTAGTCCTACGCCTTTAACATCAGTGGCTGTTTGAAAAAGACAGACTCCCGTCATTTCCCCCCCTTCTTCTTGGAAGGTGCACAATTGATTCCGAAATTAAATTGGCTTAGCATATCATGAGAAAATGAATCGACTTCATTGCGCTTAACTGACCGGTTCAAACACAAAAAACACTTCAAATTTCGGGACTTGAGCTGACTTTTCAAAATAGGTACAGTGGAGTCTCCCTATAACGAAATCGCTTGGTTCCAGTTGAAAAATTCGCTCTAGAGAAAATTTCGTTATACGGAGATTAGAGATTTTTGCAGTTATTTAAGTAAATGTTACAAACCTTTTAGTATGTGCGATAAGTTCAAAAATATTTAATTATGACTTTCAATTAAAAATGAAGCAATAATTATTATAAATTTGTTAAAATTATACTAATTTTTATTGTATAAATAAAATGCTCAAAAGTGAAGAGAATTCACGAATTACCCTCACATAGCATTCTATTGTTATGTGTTATCGCTGGAATGAACAAAGCGAGTGGTTCCAGAAACAGGCACATGTGAGCGATTTGTTTGCAGAGAAATTAGCAACTTTCTTCAAAAATGACAAAAATCGAAAAGATAAAGGTCTGAAAAAATTCGTTATAGGGAGACAACCACTTCGTTATATGGAGAATATTTTGAATGTTATTTAACATTCCGATTGAAAATTTCGTTATAGGAAGAAATTCGCTGTAGGGAGACTCTACTATAATTCATAATTTTATAGGCTTTCTACAAAATGCGTGAGTTTCATACATTGCCGAGAATGTGTTTAGTGTCTTTAATTCCTTTCAACTGTTTTGTTGGGAGTTGATTATCTAGTCGATATTCGATTTTCAATGCATTATATCTCCAAATAAGTCGTTGAATTATTTGTAAAACTTGACAACTTTTGCAGTCGATCTTTTCGTATCAAACGATGGTTTCTGGGAAAATATTTGATATGTAGAAATGATTCATCATTTTTGTACTAAAAACAATTATGCGTTGTTAGTGTTTTTTTAAGTTTAAAAAAAGACTTTAAAAATTAAGCTAGCTACAAAAGAAATTTATATTCAAAAATATACAAATATCTGTATAATTTGCAAATTTGCTGACAATGTACTAAGAAATGTATGACCGTAGACAAAAAGCGAAACTAAATTTTTATTTATTTTTGGATAATTTTTTCATTTTTATTATGCAACTCTTACACAATTAAAGATTTCCGTTTATCTTAACTACTTCCCTGTAAGAAACCGAAAGCTGAACTGAATTTAAAGCAAAAATCTCTCTCCAAATTAGGAAAGGGATTCGTAGAACAGAAACTAAGCATAACATATGACTCACCGGCATGTGTTTATTGCGTTTTCATAAACATAGTTCCGGACTTCCGTAATTTCTATTGCAGTAAGTATCCGTGAAGCAGGTTTTTCTTATTTAATTTAAATTTCATTCTTGCGAACGAAATGCATGGATGCTTTTTGACTGAAATCGGTATACATAAGTTTTTTTTGCGAAAATTTTTGTTCGAATTTTAAAAATTTTATTCGATGTACAGAAAGTATTTTTCTGTTGAAAAACCCAAGGATCCTGAAAAAAGTTCGATGTGTAGAGATTTTCTATATACATGGATTAGACTGTACTTATGAGAAAAAAGATGACGGTTGATTCGCCAAGTTGTGTTCCATGTAGTTTAATACTACAAAAAAAAGGACAGGTTTTTTTTTATATATATAAACATCTCGGGAAGAATCTCCGACAGCAGCGCCATCTCATGGTAAGCAAGTCGTAACACCCTTCTTTTTCATGAGGTTTTTTAAAATTGGAAATCAGATTTCCTTCATTTTGATCATTAAAGGGTGGAACGTCACTTGGACAGTTTAGGTTGCCAAATGCTTATAGAAAAACATTATTATTACAGCAGATAATTTCTAAAACTGTTTTCTAAACCATTACTATTTATTATTAATCTTGTTTAAGTATTATTATTCCGTGTAGATAAGATAGTGTTAGTCAGTGGGCAGATAGATAGTGGAGTTAGATAGTGGAGGTCAGAGAGAGAGAGAGAGAAAAAAAAATTCCTTGAAGGAAGTTCTTATTTATGTTTAATGGAAAATTTTATTTTGCACTGCTTTCACCAGTCTTGTTACATTTATTTTTGATGGTTCTTTTTTAACATTCTACTCATTTTTAAGAAAATACATCCGTTATCGATTTATATGAGGTGAATTGATTGCGGCGATATAATTTTATTACTACAATGCAACAATAGTGATTGTTGATACATGTTAGCAATTAGATGTTAAATAAATATATAGGCAATAAAAATATTACGAAATTAATACAACAGTTTCTGTGTGTTATAATACCTTGATATTTGGACATGAAAGAAGCCGTTGCTGATACTGTCTTTCAATTTTAATTAAAAAAAATACAGTTTTTCATTTTCACTTGTTGATTAGTCGCCTTCGAACTTATGATTCTCAAATTGTTTTTATTGTGTTGAAGAAAACTATTGATGTTTTTTATAATTTCACTCCACTCAATATTCGGTAGGCTCTGTGAACTGCAATTTGTGGCTACTCATTCAGTATTTTCGCATCCACTAAACGGTAACAGCAATTCGAAAATCAATATTTAAGCCGCCATCACGGAACAACTTTTCCATTCCATATTGCCATCTGTTTCTAGTAAATTACCCACAATTCTCCAAATTCGGCGACGTATAAATTATATATAAAAAAACGCGTGCCCGGACCAGTTGCGTGCCGAGTATTTTTCCTATAATTACCCAACAGACGCTCGGCACATGTTCGTGTAATGCTTTATGAGACTTTATGGGATGCCTGAAATATTGAAAATAGCTGGAACAAAACACCATTTCGCAGTAAAAGCAAGAAGAGGTTCGAAAGTGTCATCGATTGGGAGGGAGTAAGTGCTCGGAACAAATTTCAGTGGCGGCAAAACCAAATGAAGACTTGCAGCGTGTCGTTACCACGTCCGATTTTATTGGGGGAAAGAGTGATGCAAGCGTTCTTTTTTCCCTTCTGACCCTTTTGTGTTTCTTCTTGCTTTGTGGAAGGACGTGATCTGTTATTTAATGGCGCGCTGAAGATTCTCCTTATAAGATTCTGCCTCTCGTTGAAAATGAGGTCTGCGTCTTTTCGGGTCTGACTCGACTTGTGAGGCTTCTCTGCCCATTTGCGAGGCTTCTTTCTCTGCGTCCGGTTCCATCCTGTTTCCATTGCTTCTTTTTTGGTGTCCGCCTCTATCGGGGAGGAGGGAGTGGCGAAGGAGGATGTCGCAGAGTGATTGTTTTAGCCGGAAAAGCAGTGGGTGGAGATGGATCTCGGTTTCTTTCTGGGGTGTTCTGTATTCGAATTCGACCGACGACAGAAAATGGTTGGAACAAGATTACTTCTGATGCTTATTGCTGTTTGGCGTATTTTTATGCACGGTTGAAGAAGACAACCTTACTCCCCAAAAAAACTCCTTGCAGTCTCCCCACCCCTCTTCTCCTTGTCGTGGTAATTGAATTTGTGGGTGTGTCCTTGTTTTAAATCGTTGATTTTTTGCTCGTTTTCTGTGCGACTTCTGTAACCAGCTGGAGTGTTTTTCCCTCGAATGTCCTGTAAGGATGAATTCGTTCCATGAACTGGCAATTTTGCACCGTTCGTACCTATCAACAGTCTTGAAACTCCCCTTCCTCCACTAAGGGTTTAATTTTTATTTCCGTTTGCTGTTTTTCCTGACCTACATCTCTCGATGTTCAAGATTCTTCTCAAAATGTTATCCATCTCTTATTCAACTGAAATAACTGACTTCTTTTGGGAGGAAGGAATACCAGATGATCCAGGAAGAACTTAAAAAATCCGAGACTATTCTGCCCGTGGTATTATCTTATATGTACGTTAATTCGAAACAATATTAAAAGATTGCAACGTGAAAATGATTATTATACATCAAGCAAAATATAAAATCGAATCCGAAAATAATAATCGAAGTCATTCAATTGAAGGTTATGGCATCACCCTGTCCCGTCAGCCATTGAAATAGCCCGTAACGTTCTGGAGAGGTGTCGCGGGAGAAAGCCTAGCTAGAGGAAAAATATCTTTCAACTGACCAGGAAAAAATTAATTAAGAAAAAACGGGAAAATATATTTTAACTCCGACAGAACCGTTGCAGTTATAAGCTGAAAAAAAAAATTGAAAATAATAGTGTTATTAGAACGTTGGATGCAGCAAATTTAAAAACAAAAATAAAACTTTGATGGCAAAACTGACTATTTTTGTAAAAATTCTCAAAATTCAGTAAATTACGTTAAAAATTCAAAACTAACTTCATTAGAACGGAAATCGTATGCTCTTTTCGATGATGTGTCTATTTTTTTTTCGAATTATTATTTGAATTATTAATTTGAATATTCCATTCAAAACCATCCTATTTAGAAATTAGTGCGAAAAATCAACCAAAGCAACACAAAACATTAAATAAAAAAATTTTCTAGATTAAATTTTAAAATTCCAGCTTCGAGGTGCATTGAGTCACCATTAAGACTACCCGTGTGCCAAATTTCAAGGCTATAAGTGAGATAGATTCGTCTGGACATCGCACGCGCGCACACACAAACACACACACACACGAACATTACCTTTTATAAGTATAGACTATCATGGTGCGGCCTGTTTCGTGCTTCGTGGTTATAGTGAAGAAACCCGAATATTCATTTTAGACGCCTTCCTTTCTACCGACTTCACCCAAAATTTGATACGGATCTACAATTACGGCGGAAAGAACTACATACCAAAATGCGTATATCTAAGTCGTTGCAATGTGCTGTTATCGCGTTCACATATATACGCGAATAAACAGACCGACAGACAGTCAACAAGATTTTGTTGACTTTATTGTAGAATAAATTGTCAAAATGAAATCTCGCTTTTGTCTTTCTTTCATTATTAGAAAGCTTTTTCTCATTTGTAACAAACTTCAAAGGGGAAAATTTCCTTTCTGTATGTATATGGCTTCTCTTTTTGGAAATTAACTGAATTAATTGTAATTTTTAATGCTGTCTTACGCTGGCAACGCAACAGAATGTTTCCCGGCCGTTTAGCAAAAGTGAAAAAGAGAAACAAAATGGCTGCAAAAAAAGAACAAAGCGTCTGAACATTTGGAAGCGAGAAAAGGAACGCTTCCTGTTTTCCCGCCATAATTGCTCGAATCCCAGTGTATTGTTCCGTCCTCCGCAGACACTTCATCCATTGACGTTAAGTGTGTGAGAAATGACTTGTTTATTTCCCATTAGCATTGTTGAAGATGAGCTTCGTGTTTTTTCTTTCTTCTTAGCCCTGCTCTTCTGTATTAAGTAGCGGTAATTTTTAAGTTTGTTTTACGAGGAGAAAAAGTTGTCAACTTGGAACTGAATTTCAATTAGGAAAAGAAGCTCGTAAAACTTCTAATCTGTCCGTGATCTTCTGAGCGATTTTGTTGAAGGATTGATTCGGATTGAAATTTGATAAAATAGGCGAAAACGTTGTGTCGCAAGTAGTATAATATTATTGACTTGGAATTTTCTGCATTCTTAAATGTGTGAGTAATTTTTACGAAAAACTACAAAACGTAAATATTTTATCCATCCTGAATTAATATATAATTTGAATTTCGAAAAAGCTTTCCAAGACACGTCAAACTGCTAATGTTAGTGCTTGATGATATTCCTCCACCTCCTGAATCTACATATCGTAGTTATGCTTCGATTTATTCCTTATTTTGTTAACAAAAATTCTTTGTATCATTTATCTGCTTTTATTCGATTACTAAATGTTTCGTTTGTTAGTTGAAAATATTTTTTGCTGTCCTTTTAAAGGTATAAGTAAAATGTGTATTTATTAATACAGCTTCTCGTATTCGCTGTTTCTCAACTCAACTTTTGATAGTATTACCAAGACATCAACTTAGCGTTATTATAAAACGATTTCTCTTTTGATGTTTCTGGTTTATTTATAAAAATCGTGATAATTATGAATCGGTATGAGGGGCCCTTAAGCAATGTTGGTTTTGGAGGCATCCCTTTCCCCCAATTTCCAAAACAATATATTTTTTATTGATTTTGTATCTTCGTGACCTCATGGCTTTTGTAAGTCAATTTACTTAAATTTTGCTCACCTGACAATAAAAATCACGAAGGGACACCATAATACTTTCGATAATTTAACAAAAACGCAATGAAATAACTAGCCAAAAAATGTTTTCGACCATTAACGCTACAAGTACGAGTGGAATGACTACAAAAGCGGAAAAATTTTTGAGCCTGTCCAGCCAGAAAGCAATGTCGCCACGTGTTTTTTTTAAAGCAGATAAAGTACAAACTGCTGTAGTGATTTGAAAATATCAAGAATCTTGGTTTTGCTCTGTGGGCGGTCCCATAGCAACCACCTGTATTCGCCACTGCCGTGTCCAAAGTCTCATTTTTTTCTCTTTATTATTTTTATAATTTATTTACATACTTTAAATTGTGTTTTATTATAGCTGTTTAAAACAAAATGGTTTTAACGTGGTGAGCGAAGTTCATTTAGAAATTGAAAATGATTGTCCAAAATTGGCGAGACTAGTGCTATTACTTCCTCCCCCTCCTATTTTTGCTATATTTACAATAAGAACGGTTTGTTAGAAGTCGGGAGAGTGCTTTTGAACATTGTGGACCGAAAATATTACGTAAAAAATATATATATTGGGTATTGTAGAGGGACGAGACTCATGTTTATATGGAATGCCGCTATTGAAGAATTAATTCAAGTTAGGAACCATTTTTATTAGATGGCTAAGTTTCACGACACAATACACTAAAAGGTACAGAATGCAAGACAGAGAACAACGACAAAACACAAGTGCACAGAAGAAGAAGAGAGAGAGGCATCATGGGAAAAATCCGGATGGCTCTAGTAGCGCCACCTACCATAAAAAAGGAGAAGGCAGTGAATTGTAACCGCTACAGTATTTAATTATGAAAAGTTAAAAGATTAAGACATTGTAGATTTAAAAAAAAAACATGTGTACAGAAAGGTCGCCGTGACTAATACAAGGTATATAATAATCGCCCCTAAAGAAAGGTCTCAAGAATGACACATGAAAAAAAAAATTCCACTGCCTTTTTGTGTTACATGACGTCTTAAAAAAAAAGATACCTGGCAATTTTTCTTCTTTTGAAAAAAGGCTCCCCAAGACCTCTCTCGCTAAACCCCCTCTTCACATTTCGCCTTGACCGATGAATTCCTGAAACTTTTTTGGGATTTGATACCCGTCTCAAGAGTGCGAATCTGCATTTAAATTTAGTGCCGAGATATGCCTGGAAAATGCGAGTGCGGGACTTGGACAAATTGCCATTTTTCTCTCTGTCGTGGTCGAGGTTCTTTTCGGCTTGGGAGAACGAAAAATGGGGCATAGTTTCTTAATGTCTCTCTGGCATTTGGCCATTTCTTTTTTTTCTGATATATTATGTATAATTTTCTACTTCCTTCATTTCTTTCCAGCGCTTCTCTCCACCCCCACTTACAGTAGAGGTTCCGTTTTAATAAGCGAAGTCGACGTTTGACGACGTCGGATGAGGTTGACATTGGGCCTCCTCTGTCTGGATTTATTTTTTAAACTAATATATTCGATTGCAGTGGCGTGGCTGTAAAATCGACTGAAGCAATCGAAATTTTCTGTGCACGTAATAAACATATTGTCTGTCATTCGGAAGCACTCCCTGCTTTTGCGGAGATCCGTCGAAAGGGGGCGGCACTATGGCGGCGACAGGGTGGATAAAGTAGGGGGGAGCAAAACATTTATAGGCATCTAAAACAGGGTTCGAACGCGTCCTTAAAAGTCCTTACTTTTACATTTAGTCCTTACAAATCCTTATTTTTATGACCCATTTTTAAAAAAGTCCTTACTTTTTGCCACATCAGCTAGAGCAAAATACATGCAGTATTTAGAAAGTGAAAGATCCAAAGAAATGACTGAAACAAAACAACTGAAACGAAAAGCTCTAGGAGGAAAAAGATTTTTTTTAAACAAAAGAAAATGTTCCAAACCCAATACACCAAACAAATGGGGAAGGAAATGATGTAGCTAATGAGGCTGAAAAGTCAAAAGATATAAATTTATTTATTCAATCGCATGAACTAAGACAAACAATTATTGAAAAGAAATTAAAATAAATACCTTGGGTGTAAAATTGAATGAAAAAAAGTTTGGAATTGAAAGATATTTAATTTGATTACCAGTTTCATGGTTTTTTTCATCAATTTATTAACTCATTTTTAAGAATTTTTGTTGTGTTAAATTTGTGATGTATCTTCTGTCTATGTTTTATATTATACTTTATCATCTAATAGGTTGAATTTGCAAAAATGAGACATTTTATTTAAAAATGCGTGCGACAATTCGTTATGTTTATTCAATTTAGAGGTCCTTATTTTTTGGTTTTGTAAGTCCTTAAAAGTCCTTGATTTTCTTTTAAGGAAATGTGTATGAACCCTGTAAAAGTATTCAAGAATATAGGCGGCAGATAGCAAATTTAAAAATTTAGTTACCATGGCTCGATCCAGGCGAAAAACGGCACCTTCACAAAATTTCACTTCATAGAAACGGCCCCTTCGCAAAATTCAAATTCATAAAAACGGCCAATTCACAAAACAAAATCACGTAAAACATAGAAATATGACTGCTATAATTGAAGGTTTTACATGATAAAAAAATTTTTCACAAAAATATTTTTTTTCACGAAATATTTTTTTTTCACGAAAATATTTTTTTCCTCTAAAATGGGCCCCTGAAAAAACCTGGATCGACCCCTGATTACAAAATTAGCTAGCTTTCCCTGACACTATTGCGTTTTTATAATTCCTAGTTTCAGGCAGCTAAGATAAATAAAAATTTAATTTTTCCTGTAAAAAGTAGGGGGTGACCGCCTCTCCCCCGACCCACCGCCACTGGGGGGGGGCAGAAGGGGCAAACCATGGGGTCCCACAGGCTCGGAATAGGAAATATATATATATTTCTGATTTTCAAGAGTATTTTTTTATTTATGGGAAATGGGGCCCGGCATGGCTTGAAATATGATTTTGCATTTATTTTTTCTGAATCTAAATCTCACACATTCTTATTATATGAATCGAAATTGCAATAGGTGGCTAGATTTTCGTAACAATTCGTGACGTCACAGGGCACCCGGAAGAAGGACTTGCGTCCGCTGATTAGGCACCACAGTTATAATTCGCCAGAGAGGGGGCGTATGCCAGTACTTAGACCCGGGGACCAGCTCTGTTCTCGGCGGCCCTGCTTTTGCGCATGCGTCAGTCGGCTTTGATTTCAGCATAATGATGGTGAGGGGAAAGATGGTGGAGGTGTTTACTTTTTATTATCATCTTACGCGAGTTCCGAATGAAAACAAAATGCTACGACACAAAACGAAATTGAATGTTCGCATCGGAAAAGAATATCTAAAAGAAATCAGAGCCCAACAAAAATCTCCTTGAAAACGCTCTTCTTATCCACAGGCATATCACCCCTCTGTGGAGTGAAATCATCCAAAAGTGATAGGTGCAGCTTTCTGAAACGGATAGTAGTATTATCCATACTTGGATATCTGCGCATGTGGTGGTAAAGAGGGACGCTCTCTACTACTCGCCTTCTTGTCCTCTTACGTTATATTTTGATTTTACCAAACCAATCATTTTGCTTTTTCACTTTGTGTTGGGAGCGAAAAATTGTTTGCTTTTCTGCTTTTGTTGTTTTGTTTAAACTATGTAAATGCACTTGTCCTATTTATATTTAATTCCTTCTTTTCTCTTTGCAGGTAAGTTCTCCCTTCAAAATTGCCATTCGTTCTTAAATTTGTTGGATTTCGTACTTCGGGGCTAACTTATCGAATATGTAAAAGCACCGATGCTAGTGATAGATTGCGTGGTAAAAAGCATCGGCTACATTCCGAAGAAACTCTGAAGGTAAGAAGACATATCATCATATCTAGAATTTAACTGACTTCCGATTCTTCAATCTAGAAATTCGTTCATTACAATTCATTTCTTCTACAGCAGGATATTGTTTTGTCACACCGTCCCATATGAAACTACAGGGTGATTTTGACANNNCCTCAAAATCGCCCTATTGTTTTGACACACCGTCCCATATGAAACTAGAGGGTGATTTTGACACACCCTCAAAATCGCCCTATTGTTTTGACACACCGTCCCATATGAAACTACAGGGTAGTTTTGACACACCCTCAAAATCGCCCTATTATTTTGGTACACAGTCCCATATGAAACTACAGGGTGATTCCAAATTCATGGAACACACTCTAAGGATAACGCGGACGTACATAAACTAGTCATTTTTGTAATAGAACATGGGGTTGGAAACGCAAGGGGAGGGCGCTGCAGGGAACTTTTTATCAAGGAATTCAGTAAATAACGCCAGAGAAAGTGTTCTATAATGGAATGTTTGTGTTGTGTATTGGAGTACAAATTTACAACACCACAGCAACACAGTTGAATGAAGAACAGCATCCGAATCTTGCATCACTTTGGACGACAGGTCCTTTTAACACTTAATTACTCCAAAGGTTTGTTGTTGATGATGCTTCGTACTACCATTCCATACATGCCAGCTGTTACGGATGCTTCTAGTTACTACGGATTTTATCTAAAATTTCCGCAAACTACGGGAAAGATTAACTTTTTTACGGAAACTAATATTTTTCCTCCTTGCACGCATTCGTTTTAGTTGTATTCCTTGATGACATAATGATCCAGGGTTTTTTTCCTTTCTACATATCATGTTTTTGAAAAATGTCATATAAATATTTCTAATTCTTCTATTAAATCGTATTACTTATTCAAATAAGGTATTTTTCACAGACATTTTTGATTTCTTAAAATATGATGAAATGTATAAATGATCATAAATTCAAAATTTTGGCGCGAGTCTGTTTCCGTGTACGCGCGTGCCCACGTCTATAACCCTCATAGACCCTCTGCTACGGACAGCCACCTTTCTAATGTTGGCATATACGCCATTAACGTGTCTGTCATGCTGCGTATGACTTGTAATGTTCTTATTCATGCAACTGGGTTGTTGTGCTATTGTGGATTTGAATTCCCTTAAATCTGTATTGTGCATTGCATTTGGTGTATCCTTTTCTTTTAATTTAATTCGCTAACAAAGAATCTCCTGTAGCGCCCCCCTTGCGTTTATGATTCCACGTTCTATTGTAAAATTGACCTGTTTTTGTATGCCTGATCTACTCTTAAAGTTTGTAAATGAGCTTCAAGGACACCTTGTATATTTCAAGTGTTCTGTTGACTCCTGAATCAATACGATCACACTTTTCCAAATGGAAAAATGTCTTTTAATTAAATGGCGAAGAAACTATCACAGTTTAGATATTAATTGCAGTAACAATTTCGAAATAATATGTTCGTGAAAAAAGTGTGAACCAGATCTAAAGATACAGAATAACATCCAGTGATTTTCAGAAATATGCGGATGTGAACATGAGGCCGTGGCGAAAAGTGTGAACAGATCTAAAGATACAGAATAACATCCAGTGATTTTCAGAAGTATGAGGATGTTAACATGACGCAGGCCGTGGCCTGGCCAGTCAGTGCAATCAATGTTGGTGAAACTCAGTTATAAAATCGCTAACGGTGAACTTTATGCGAAGAGTCTCTAATCGGATTGCCGCAGTTCAGCTAGGGCATGTTTAAGTTGTTGATTTCATTTTTTTAAATGAATTAACTGAAAATTAAAGCGACTCATCGGGACCTTGAAAATTGATGGCGCTGAAAAGGGAAAACGAGAAGTGAAATGGCACTCTCTTTCGAACGGAACATAAAATCACGTGAGGTGACGTCAGTGAACCCACCGTTCCGTGTCCCGTTTTAAAAAGTTGTCATATTTATTGAAGCAGCTTATCTGGTGGTCCGTTTAACTGGTTTACGAGTATCTGTTCCTTAAGCGTTTAATAAATGGGGCGCAGATGACGGCCTTCGGATCATTTAACAAGACAGCGTGGAATATGTTTAGTAGATGGACTCGTGAGTTGCGAACGAGGCGCATAAACTTCTTCGCGAAAACCAATGGCCTAGCGTGAGGGGAGGATACATCCACTTTTAGAGGGCAAAATGTTTGTATTTTTATGCTAATTTTTAGCATCCGACTTGAAGAGGGATCCGAAATAATCTTGCCATCCTTTCACCCAGGGCCGGCCTGAGGGCGGTGCAAACGGTGCGGCCGCACTAGGCCCCGCGTTTTCTAAAGCCCCCGCGCAGCTGACTGATTTTGCAAATTAAAAATGCATTCTAATTTGTTATTTTAATCGAATATACATGCATTTGAATATAATCACGCGATATGTGCACATTTCGCGTCGACCGATCGAAGACAAAGTTGGGGGGCTTTGAATGCCACTACATAGCCAAAACAGAGTAAGAAAAGTAAAAACATTGTTTTCATTATGCTTGCGTTGTAACGGATGATAGTACATCGTACGTTTGGTGGGAAAATAAATAAAATATTCTTATTTAAAGGAAAGACAAATGCTTAATATAATATATTACTGAAAATTACTAAATAATATATTTCATTGTTGTTTGTTGTAATCGTACTACTAAAAAATTGATCTTAATTTTTTTATCTTATTTTTGGGCAATTTCGGAATATGACTAGAGACAGAGATGCCGGAAGGAAACACATGTGTGGATCTGATTAAATTTAAGAAAAACATAGAAAAAGGAAGAAAATTGCTGAAAACAGGAAGAACTCCCTTGCAGAATTTTTAAAACCCGAAAATGTCCAACAAACTGACGAAATATATAATTAACAGTTATTGAAAAATCAAAATCGCGAAACTCAAATTACACCGTATGACATCCGTGAAAACAATCCTAGTCATAAAATCCTAATGCAATAAAATATTTTGTTTTACGAAATAAGTTTCAAGGCCCCGCAAATCAACTTTGCACCAGGCCCCGCTTTTGTTCGGGCCGGCCCTGCTTCCACCCTTGTAAGGCTACTGACGGCGATGCGAGGGGCGTAAAATGTGCATTAACCGGTAAAGGCCCAGTGTTGCCTTTAAGCAAAATGCCCAATTTTGTCTTCTAAAATCATGAGAATAAGACTGAAGCTATAATGCCTATTGTTGCCAATGGGATACATGCTGGAATTTTTATTAATCAATTTACAACATACAGATGGATAAAAAATAAAAATAAATTTATGTTTTTCATTTGAGGCAACATCATTTTAGCTTTGTTTGTAAGCTTGGGAATACCATGTTTTATTCTGCAATGTTGGAGGAAATTCCTAATACGTATTATTATTTATTAAAATCCGTCTGTGTTTGACATTATAGAATTTTATCCAAGGAAATTTTCTTCTGAAATATAGCCCAGTGTTGTTGTCGGTTGATAACAAACTGTCGTTTAGCCATAAACATTATTTAAAACAAAATAAGATTTTTAAAAGTATATTTCCCAAGTTTTATTCAAGAAATGAAAATCAAAAAATCATTTTAAAATCAATTTTTAAAAAATCGGGATTTTAAGGGTTGATGCTCTCTTACCCTCTCTACGCCACTGGATGTATTATACTAAATGACGGATATCAGGGAATATCTATTTTAACACTGAATTCAAGTGTTTTCTGCGCGCAGTAGTGCAGTGGCTGGGAGGCAAGGGGTGTTTGAACTGACCAAAAGCCAGTCTTAGAGGACAATAAGGGCGGAATGCAAGTGCGTAACTTTTTAAAGTTAAATTTGATGAGGGGGCGAACAAATAATATTATGCCACGGGTACTACCTACCATCGTTACGCCAGTAGACGTCGATCCACCGCCGTTACCAGAAAATCATCCGACAGTTGTCGCGGCAACGCATTCATTAGAAATTCTGCAAACGCTTGCAGCTAGGGATGACAAAAACCTAACGGTTTAAACCAAAAACCGTTTTTTTTTGTGTGTGTTTCGGTTAACCGGTTTTTGCGGTTATTTTTTGTCCCGGTTATAACCGGTTATTTTTTTTGTCCCGGTTATAACCGGTAATTTTTTTAGAATCCAATAACCGGGTAAAAAAACCGGATCGGAAGATAAGCTCGATTTTAGGTTCGATTAGACTAAAATTTACCAAGTCATGAAGCTTTGAATTTCACCATCTTAGGCCAATCAACGACAACCGCTTCATCGAGGCGTTTGTTGGTTGGCGGATTACTGAAAAGGTCTTTATGAACAGATAAATATAAGCCAATGGATTGATTTCCTGTGAAAACAATATTAATAGAAATTTTGTCTACAAACAGCGTTTGTTTTTTAATAAAAAAAACTCCCGATAACCGGTTATTACAAAAACTGGTTACTTTGAGCAGTTATTGGCGCCAGGTTAAACCAGAGGTGAAAAAACCCGAATTACCAAAAAACCGGTTACTTTTGCAGTAACCACCATCCCTAAGTTCAGTTATATTAACGTCCCGTTTTGCAGCAACATGAGGGATAATTTGGGACAAAACCCGGTCAGATGACGTAATTTTTGTAATTTTGTAATAATTATAAATTTTGTTTTTCAATAAAGTGGTTCGGGCTTTTCGTTGTGGGGGGTGACGACTCTGGTTGTGGTGTTCGTGCTTTACCCACCTTGTTCCCATTTAAAACCGATGAGGTGACTCTAGTAGTCATGGGTATCGGGGTTCAGGGTGGCTTTAGGTCAGATGACGAGGACCAAGAATAGAAGGGCAATTTTTTCAAGGGTCATTTTTAGATGTTGCTTTTTAATAAAATTTAATCATTTATAGACGAGTGGTGAAGGTAGAATTTTATGACAAAATGAGAAGTTTTCATCGAAGCAATTTATGCGTGAGTTAAAAGACGTCTGATAAAGCTGAATCATTGAACCAAAGTCCACAGGCCTGGGAGAGTAAATTAGAAATCTGTGACCATGCACGCAGCTGTAGAAGAGGCAAAATCATGTTGACCACGTAACCAAGGTTCTGTTGGCTGTTTCTTGATGTTCTACTGGTTTGGCACAGCTACCCCTCTGCGTTCTGAAGGATGAGTCTACTGAA
>BGPR01002098.1:154574-185103 GCA_013235015.1 Araneus ventricosus
AATTCCCGATTTGAAATTTTGTTGTCTAATCTCGATGACGATTCACAATTTTGATATCAT
This sequence comes from Araneus ventricosus, assembly GCA_013235015.1. Taxonomy (NCBI): domain Eukaryota; kingdom Metazoa; phylum Arthropoda; class Arachnida; order Araneae; family Araneidae; genus Araneus; species Araneus ventricosus. Next base: position 154,635 of record BGPR01002098.1, read on the forward strand.
CAGAACTTAATTACCAGCCAATTGAATCGGGGTTGATTGAAAAATAATAATAATATTTTTTAATATTATTCCTTAAAACCTTTTTTGATTGCCATTTTTTCGATAAAGTTCATATAATCCGCGGATTGATGAACGTTGAACCATGCTGCATGATTCGGTTCGAGAACCGTGTCGGAACGCCCGGAGGGCAGTCATTCTGCGACTGCGTAAATAGTAGGGTTGATGCCGTTTCTTAATAATCTGCCCTCGAGGTATCATTCGAAAAAATGGTCGCACGACTCCCCTTTTTATGAGTTGCCTGAAGTCCGTTCCGCGCGAACTGAAATAGATTCTCCTCATCTTTGAAGTGGACTTCCGCCATCTTCGATTCCGCTTTCTCATGTGATTTTCTTCATAAACGTCCCCATTAACCCTTTCCTTACGGTTGGCAGGCATCGTAAATACCCTCGTAGAACAAGTATGTACGCCAAGGGTGTCAAACTCATTGTGGGCCGCAAAACAACTGAATGAATACAAACTCATTGTATTGCATTATTATCAACAATGTTTCTTTGTTATTTTGTACTTTGTTGCAGGTAAGAATCGGTATCTAACCGTATGCAAACGAGGAAATCGAGATCATTGTTGTTCAGATTTGGAGGCAAAATTCAGTAAAGTTGGGGAGCCTGGATTTTACAAATATTTGCGAGCCGGGTTTGAAAATATTCCTATTGCTTCCATGTTTGAAAGCAGTAATTGGTGCGAGGAATTATTTTCGCTTCCGAAAAGGAATTAGTCTTCTGTAAGATCTAAAATTACAGTTATTTACTTCGGATCAGTTTTGAAAACGGACAAGATATCCTCCGAGGTTGGAAAGATTTTACAGAGAAGAGATGCCAAGTTGTTAGGAAGATAACCTTATCTTTAACGTTGTTCTTGTCCTTTTTTATATTTCGAAATAAACCTGCGCTTCTATGTTTGGAAGAAAACCTTAACTTGAAGGTTCTTCTTGTCCTTTTTAATACTGTGTTTTCGAAATAAACCTGCGCTTCTATGTGATTTTTTTTCGGCCCATATTAACTTAAGACTCCTTTTATTTGGCCTGTGCTGGGATTTGAGTTTGACACTCCTGATGTACGCGTTGCCCCTAATTCTCCATAATTTAATGTGCATCAAATGCTCAGTCTTCTTACTTTCTATTTGTATGATAAATATCGCTCCCCACTGTCCGAAAATATAGTGATAAAATAAATAATGTAGTAATCAAATAGCCTTGCTTATATCTGGCAGCAACTGTGAAGTAACACGCAACAAACATCCGAATTCGACAAGTCAGAATTTTGAATTAAGAGAATATTTTATTATGCATAAAATAAATTATAACATTAATTGTTTTCATGAAATGAGCGAATTAGATAAGATCTCTCACTTTAAACTTAAACTGTGGCATTGTATGTATCGGGTATTTTTTTAAAGTTAATTATTAGATTTACCCTTTCGCTCCTAACGCCGGATATATCCGGCATCCACATGATAACCCGCGGAGACGAACGCCGGATATATCCGGCATCCACATAATAGTTTTTGGATAACAGCGCTCTCTGTCCACGCGCAATGTGTGCACTTTTGGCACGGGATCCAGTTCAGTGGCGGTGCTACAGCGGACGAACCGCCGTAGTGAAAGGGTTAATTGCCATGTATAAATTTGGCATTTTTATGCATACTTTTCTGTAGAAGGCCGTCAGAGGGTTGAAATACGTGTGTTGCAATGGAATCTTTCAAAATTTTCTACAAAAGCATCGTGGGGCTTACCGTCTGCAAATGGCTTTATTGTCTGATTATAGTAAACTGCATTTTGCTTCTTTTTTAAGAAAAATTACGGACTTTAAATACTTTGAAAGAAATCTGAATTGATTAAAGTTATTTTAGTAAGAGTTTCAGAATTCACTACGAACCTTACAAGATCCGTCGGCTGAAAAAATTAGGATTGTGCAAGGTTTTGCTTATAGACATTTCGGCCATGATTTGCTTTTTGATAGATTCGAGTGTCGTTTTTTCTTTTAGAAGGCATTATGGTCAATTTTCCCTTCTTTGTAGATTTGGGGGACTTTATAAGAATCTTAACCCATTATTTACCATTGTTTTCTTTTTATTTTCACTTAAACAATGCAATTTTTAGCTTTGATTGCTGCATCTAAATGCTGAACTGACTGCTTTAAAAGTTATAAACCCAATAAAAATAATTTTTCTAGTTAAAGTTACTTAATTCTAATTAACAAGTTTCAGAAATAGCATTTCCTTCCATATATCATTCCTGTTATCACATTAATCTCTTAAGAGTCGCATTTTCTTTGTTATCTAATAAGACCCCTCCTGTTTTGGAAAGGGGCTATCGCCTTCATTCATCTCAGAAGAGATAGAATACTTGAGATGTTTACGGATTCTACGTAATTTTTTATGTCAAATCAGAAAGCTAGTTAATGATTAAATTTTAGTTTATAAGCCTAAAAATGCGTCACGTCAATATGGCGGGCGTGAAACTTATGGGGTTAATGTAATTTTTTCGAAAAAGAGAAAGGGTAAGAGTTTTTGCATGAACGTTGTTTCCAATTGTGACGTGTGGTGATAACTTTCCTCGAATCTGGGGTTATTTTTTCTGTATTTACCTTGGATTTCTTCCAACTGAGCGTTTCTACAATGGGATAGGAGGGGGATTTGTTTGTCTTTGTTTCTGCCAGGTGTGATTTGTCTTCAAACATGGAGAAGCTCTCATTAGCAATTTTTCAAAACCTGAGCTCCTTAAATCGTGTGTCTTTATATTTGCTTCCCTTCAGCAATTATTTGCTATTTTCTACTTTCTCATTTAAAAAGTATACAAAGTGTTTTAATCATCAAAAACCGTGGGACCTCATCGTAGGAATGGGAAAAACCCACCGGTTTTAAACAAGATCAATTTTTTTTTGTTTAGGTTAACCGGTTTTTTTCGGTTAATTTTTTGTCCTGGTTATAACTGGTTATTTTTTTAAAATCAAATAACCGGGTAAAAAAACCGGATCGAAAGATAGGCTCGATTTTAGGTTCGATTTAGACTAAAATTTACCAAGTTATGAAGCTTTGATTTTCATCATCTTTGGCCAGTCAACGACAACGACTCGAGGCGTCTCTTGGTTGGCGGATTACTGAAAAAGTCTTTATGAACAAATAAATATTTGCCAATGGATTGATTTCCGGTAAAAAAGTTTGTCTACAGACGGCGGATTTTATAACACCCCTCCCGAAAACCGGTTGTTTCAAAACCCGGTTATTTTGAGCGGTTATAACCGCCAGGTTAAACCGAAGGTGAAAATACTTGAATAACCAAAAACCGTTTATTTTGAGCGGTTATAACCGCCAGGTTAAACCGAAGGTGAAAAAACTTGAATAACCGAAAACCGGTTATTTCAAAAACCGTTTATTTTGAGCGGTTATAATCGCCAGGTTAAACCGAAGGTGAAAAAACCTGAATAACCGAAAACCGGCTATTTCAAAAAACGTTTATTTTGAGCGGTTATAATCGCCAGGTTAAACCGAAGGTGAAAAAAACCTGAATAACCGAAAACCGGTTATTTTCGCAATAGCTTCCAGACTATTAATAATTTCTTTTGGCTGTTTCACTGTCTCATTATAGATCCCTATTGGCTACATTAAGTGGGCATATTTCGGTGTAGTTGCGCTGTCCTGCTGCAAGCTGGAGAGGAGGGTAGGTGTCGCGTGTTTGTAAACATTTACGCATCTGCTGGCTGATGCTGTAGTTGTGTGCGTCTCACTTAAAAATGCATTTTTCACACTCGTTCTGAGCGTCTGTGAAATAGGGCGTTCATTTTTATTTTTATTGTCTTGAGTTTATTTTTCTCTTCTAAGAGAAGTATGAATTCCCCCGTCTAACTTTAGTTGTTCGATTCGCCATTTTCTTCCAAATTAAGAAAGGGACAAGTCGTATTTGGGAAAACTCTGTTTAGAGGATTGGCCATACATCTTTTAACGTATTTGTATACATACAACTGCCACGTTTCCTATTTGAGGATGACAAATTAGGTCGCCATATTTGGTTTTGATTTCTCGTTCCTCGAACAAGTTTATTTACATTGACGGCAGTTTTTTTTTTCAATGTTGCTTGCATTACCTTCAATTAAAACATTAATTTCTGTTTAATGAAGGATCGTTCTGATAAATTAAGATGAAAGCAAATAAATTTAAACGCGAATTTACTCAAAACCCTAGATCATTAAAAAATATCTGAATTAATTTTTTACTGCACTTCAACAATTCACCTTCAGAAAATATGCCTCAGATGGTAGAAGACATTGTGGCGTAGCGAGAGTAAGTGGCGCCCGGGTCATAACACTTTTTTGCTCCCCCTACCATCACCATCAGTGAGTTAATTTGTGTAAACGGCCCCCGAGTCATTTTATTTTTTTGCCCCCTTCATCCTATTTGACTTCAAAAATTGACTAAGTGCATTAAAGTTTTGTCGCCATGACCAGTGGCGTAGCGAGAGTAAGTGGCGCCCGGGTTATAATATTTTTTGCCCCTTGCCATCACCATCAGTGACTTAATTTGTGTAAACGGCGTCCGAGTCATGGTATTTTTTTGCCCTCTTCATCCTATTTGACTTCAAAGATTGACGTAAGTGCATTAAAGTTTTGTCGCCATGACCAGTGGCATAGCGAGAGTAAGTGGCATACGGGTTATAATATTTTTTTTTTACCCAGGCCTCATTGGTGGCTTGACAAGCGTAAATGGCGGCAGAGATATGATATCGTCATTAGGGGCGGCGGTTATTGCGAAAATAACCGGTTTCCGGTTTTTCCGGGTTTTTTTTTTTCACCTCCGGTTTAACCTGGCGGTTATAACCGCCCAAAGTAATCGGTTTATGAAATAACCGGTTTTCTGTTTTTTATTAAAAAACAAGCGCCGTTTGTAAACATATTTTTGATTAGTATTGTTTATTGCGGAAATCAATCTATTGGTCAATATTTATATATTCATAAAGACTCTTTCAGTAATCCGCCAACCAACAGACGCCTCGAGGAAGCTGTTGTCATTGATTGACCTAAAAAGATAAAATTCAAAGCTTCATAATTTGGTAAATTTTAGTCTAATCGAACCTAAAATCGGTCCTATCTTCCGATGCGATTTTTTTACTTGGTTACTGAATTTTTTTTTTAAAAAAAAATAACCGATTAAATCTGGGACAAAAAAAAAAAAACCGAAAAAACCTGTTTACCGAAGTAAAAAAAAGTTTTTCGGTTTAAACCGGTAGGTTTTCCCATACCTAATCGTCGTCTTTCAGGCAGACGTCACTGAGTGCAAAACTATAGTTTCAAGATGTGTTCAGTTTAAATTTAATTATTTTTGAATCGTCATGATAAATAGTAAAAATTATTTTACATATTTCTAGATCCGACGGTTTATTAACTGATGTTTAGATAGCAAGTTTCTATCACGAAATAATGAATTTCAAATTCTAATGAACTTCAGTAGTCCATCAAAAGTTTTTTGTGGGCTTAGTGACTTCTGCTAGAGCGACGACGATATTATATTTACAGTTGCTTGCCATATCTGGCTTTGAAAAGTGACGTAAATTCAATAATGTTCAGACTTCATGGCGCCATAAATGCAATAATGTTCAGACTTCATGGCGCCTTCTAAAATTGCCACCCGGAGCATGTATTTCCCTGTCGCTGCGCCACTGGCGACCTTCAGCAAACTGATGTCATAGACAATACATTTTATTATTAGGTTTAATATGCAATATACAATTGATTGAGTTTTGTATGCTGCCATACGAAACTGAAGTCAATTCATTGAGTTCAGTGTTATATGCTTGGAAATAAGTGAGCACTTTGATTTTTTTGAAAATCGGACTTCTTATTTTAGGGAAGAAAAAATAGCAAATCCGGCAACTGAAGTTGGACTGAGAATTCATTGATTTTAAAAGTTAACTCCTGAAAATCGCTTTTTGTTGTCTTTTCTTTCATTTTGGTTGTTAAGTGATGACAATAAAAACGCAATATTCGTGTTAAAAGTTTCCGAAGCGTACTGAAACAAGATTTTCCTAGAGAGCCACCGAGGCTTCTCAAATAAATTCAACTTCATGCTGGAAGGAAAACCCAGTTCTGTTCGTGAGAGAACTTTCCCAGGATCGAGAGCCTTTCGCTAAGTGCCAAACCTGCGTGCCCTTTTGCACATCCGGGCCATCAGCCTCTTCATCAGAGCCACAAGTGGTTATTTACCATCCGCCCTGAATAAAATCCCCACCCCCTCATAATCGGGGAAATGTGGCCCCTCGTTCTCTTCCAATTTTATTTACGATAAACGTTTGCATTCCCTGTAATTGCGTTTTCCCCGCTCAGTCTGTTCTGCTGCTGCGGGGAAGCGAACTTCACAGTCAGAAAGGTTTCGGGGAAAACGGCGCACTAGGCATGCGCGGCCCGGCTGATCGTTCGATAAGCCGAGTCGATCCGCAGAGGAAAAACTTTCGCTAATGCGCATGCTCGCAAAATCAATGCCGAAAATTCAAAACTGGCCCCGGTTTTATTTGTTTATTTATTTCAGGGGGGCGACAGAACCGGGAAATCAGGGATATCAGAGAAAAGTCAGGGAATTTTATCCATTTGGAAAAGTCAGGGAAATTCGTAAAAATATCTAAAAATCAGGGGAAATTAATAGTTATTTGTTACTTGAGTTATTATCTATAAATTAGTGTCTTATGTCTAGCATTATTTGTAATAATAAATGGAATTTTTTTTAAAAAAACTTATATTCTTTTATAAAAGCATATGTTTTTTTATTAGGGCAATTAATTTCTTATGATTTGTTAAAGAATAAAGATCTGAAGTAATATTTTGGCAGTTTCTCTTGTTTAAATCTTTGGTATAATATATATTATTAGGTACGTATAATTATACTATTTTTATATTTATGCTGCAACATATTATTCTGGTTCTCATGCAAAGAGCACTAATTAGTTATTGAACTGTTTAAAGTTTTGAGCAAAGATCATAATAACCTGTACTGTTAATATAATTTAACTTGTGTTGCGAAGAGTAGTTTTAATGTTTCTTAGAATTCTTATGCAGTTTTAGAAGCAAAGTATTTTGTTAAAATTTCCATTATTTTTTACATATAAGAAATGTAATATACTGTCTTAATAGATTTTTCTTAGGATTTTCATTCCATTTTTTAAAATTAAATTTCATAACAATATATTATTCTTTTTCATATTAAATAACTTGTAAAAGTGTTTTTACTAATGTATATTGTACACTTATAGTGATTCTGAGTAGAGAGGAAGCCAGGAAACTAATATAATTAATAGCCTTAAATCAGGGAGATGTTGTAAGTTTAGTCAGCGAAATCGGGGAAAAGTCAGGGAAATTATTTTCGCAGTTTCTGTAGCCACCCTGTTATTTTGAAACTCTTCTCAGGGTGTTTCCCCTTTTATTATTTGCAGAGTAAATAATGTTCTTCTCATTTGTTATTTAATATTTTCAATGCTATAATAAATCCAATAGTAATGCCGAGTAGTAAATCCAATATTGAATTAATAAGTTACTTTTCAGATATGCTTTAAAATAATATGCGACATTTTTAGTACGTTTGGTATATTAACTGTATATGTTATTATTATTTTTTTTTCATCTAAAAGGATGATGCTGAGCATTCAATTTAGAGATGAAAATGTTAAATTCTAACGAATAAATCTGAAGCTATCATTTTATTTTACTTTTTTTTGTCGTTCCGTATACCTTTTGAATTCAAAAGAAATTCCATAAGAGTTAAAAAATGAGTAGAGCAACTAAATTTTAGTTTGCGGTTTCCAACTTTAATTTTTTAAAATCATCGTTTTAATATTTTATGGTAGAACTAAAGGGCAGAATTAGTCCGAAATTTTCTTTGGGACCACATGGTATGTGGAGATTCCTTGGTACTTGTGGCGTAGCGAGGATAAGTAACGCCCGGAGCAAAATATAATTTTTTCACCGTCATCGAGGGTAAATGGCGCCCGGGAAATGGCCTTTTTTCACCTCTCCGTCATAGTTGACGTGAAAAACCGGCATACATCCACTAATGTTTTGTCTCCACGATTTCCTCTAAGATTGGCGCCTGGGGCATGTAATACCCTTCTCCCCCCCCCGGTCACTACGCCACTGCTTGGCATGACTACAGGGTGGCAGGACTGGCTAAATGTGAGGGGCCCGGAGCGTCACTGGGCCCCGAGCTGTTAAGCTGGGCACTGACGACCACGCTGTTCTACTCCATTTGTACCAACAACTGGTTTTCATTCCACTCTTTCCAGCCGATAGATTTACGAAAGTCATTCACGTATGTTCCAAAGTTTATTTTGAGACACCTTGTTTGAGAAGGTTCCAAGTATCAGACTGACTCCCACGCACTTTCTCTCTCCCTGATTTATTGCCGTCTCGACGAATCATATTTCATTTTTATGACCTTTCATTCCAATGGATATCAAATTCGTTTGAATTCCGACAGCGCTGTCTATCTGCGCCAATTTTCATCGGAATTTCACATTGACGAAAGGTTTTTCCTTCCCGTGTTCCAAAAATCGTGGAGTGGAACAACGGTGAATGTCCCGTTTTACAGTTACATAGGCACACAGACATTGCTACTGTCCTATCCTCCAGGACTGAGAAAGGAATAAACGCGTTAATGAAATCAATTCCATGCCGAATAGTACAAATTGAAGCACTTGTACAATTAAGTTTAATTAAGAGTTTAATTTTCTAAGAATCCCTCCCTAAACATATGCCGGGACTCCCATCAGAACCGTCTTATCCAACGGTCTTCGATTTAAATAGTAATTGGACGAGATTCTAAGGGCGTCTAATAATTTATTGTTCCGATTTTATTTTTGTAAAATTGTAAGGCATTAATCAGAGGTAACATTTTTCATCACATTCATAACACATTTCAACAGGTAACATTTTTTGCTCCTCAGTGGTCAGTGGCGTAGCGAGAGTAAGTGGCGACCGAGCATAATATGATTTTTTGGCCTCCTCCCCGTCATAATTTTTGATTTAGTTGGTGTAAATGGCACTCAGAGTATGGCATTTTTCCCCCTTATATCAGTCGACTTTAAAAAAGTTACATAAACGCAATAACGCTTTGTCACCATGCATTGGTCGATGCAGACAAAAATTGGTGCCGTTTTGCGGCCCCTTCGCAAAATTCCACTTCATATAAACGACCCCTACACAAAACTCAAATTCACGTAAAATATAGAAATTTGACTGCTAAAATTGAAGGTTTTTTTACATGATAAAAGAAAATTAACAAAAATGTTTTCATTTTTCACAAAAAATATTTTTTTTCCCACAAAAATGGTCCCCTAAAAAAAACCTGGATCGACCCCAATTTGGTCCGCCTGGATTTTTATCCCAATCGTTATCAGTGACTTAAATGACGCCAGGAGCATGGTATTATTTTTTCACCTACTCATCATATTTTACTTTAAAAATGGCACAAACACAGTAATGCTTCGACTCCATGGCCCCCGGAGCATCTATATCCCCTTTGCCCCCTCGGTCGCTACGCCACTGTCAGTGGTATGCACTTTCGCTGGGCCATAGGCACTCGAATTCCTAGAAATGGTTCTAATGGGGCGCCAAATGACACAACCAAGGGCGCTCTGCTTTGCCACTGTCTAGTTACGCCACTGTGTGGATGGATGTTATGACTCCGATTTGATTGCTGAAGCGTAACATATGACTAGACTCTCGTTCATGCCGATTCCGATTGGACTGCTGGGCATGCGCTGTCTCCTAGCTTTTCCTTACGAGATCCGGGGCGCCCCCTGTCGGTCCCTGGCAGAACAATGGCGAGGTCATTGCATTGTGAGCGACGAATAAAAATTCGGTATCGATCGGGGCGGGATGTCCGACCCTGCTCCTCTTGCTTTTTTGTCCTCCACTTAATGAATCGATAGCCTTACCACATTAAGGGGGGTGCAGGTGGTCTGACTGGCGCCGGGCTCTCAGATGGATGTCTTCTTACATATGGTCGACGCCACAACCCTTTAACTGCGACCGTCTCCTCTGCAGCGCGTGGACACTCTGTCTCTGGGAGAGGGAGACCAGGGTTGCCATATTGGCCCTTTTAAGGCCAAATTATGGAAATTTGGCCTTTTTTTAAAGCCCTTGGCCTTAGAAATTTTCATTTGGCCTTAAATTCAATTTTGGCCTTTTTCGGCTTTATTTTCGTAAACGACTTTTAGAACAATTTTTAATTACTTATTCTATTGCTTTTTAATACATTTTTGATATCACACATTTCAAATGATAGATAATGAGCTGTCAAACGAAATAGCTCCTGAATAGAACAAGGATGTTTTAAGTTTCTTTCACTTAAATTTTAGTTTAATAATAGAGCATTGAACATATGCCTATCAAGTGGAGCTCGTTTTCATGAAGGATAGCCCTTTTTTCTAATATCAAATGAGGTTTTCAGTCAATTTGTCAAATTTGGCCTTTTTTGGCCTTATTTTAAAGACAGTTTGGCCTTATTTTGTTATTTTGATCTGGCAACCCTGAGGGAGACTGCAAGTGCAGCTTCTAGAAGCGAGACATTTGTGTCTTTTGGGAACAAATACTCGCCCGATACAAATCCCAGGTCTCTTTCAAGATTTGGCAAGTTGTACTCCATTTGACTCTCAAGTAATGATTGTAATTTAACGATCATGTTTGTGGCCTGGCAAATATAACAACTATGCGTCAAAGGTTTTTAATAACAATTTTGTACTTTATTTAAGTGATTAGACGCCCGGATAGCTGGGACGGTCCCGAATTTCATTTAAATGTCATGGAATAGCATTTTACTTATAAATAAATAGTTCATATTAAGAAAGATTAAACAGTGTTAATAACAATTTTGTACTTGAAATCACCATGAATGAGATGGTGCAGTTCCTTTTTTGAAATTTTTCCCGTTTTAGAATAAAATACTACCATATTTTTAGTAAAAAGCTGAGTCATATTAATAAATTTAAAAAGTTAAGGTAGATTTCTTTAGGAATACGAGTGTTGTAATGGTTCTCATGATACGACTTCGAGAAAATGTCTCTGCTTTGTTTCGGGAAAATGTCAATACCTTTTTTAAAAATCTTTGTCCCGTTTTTGAATAAAATACTTCCATTTTTTTTTAGTAAAAAGCTGAGTCATATTAATAAATTAAAAAGGTTTAGGTAGATTTCTTTAGGAATACGACTGTTGTAATGGTTCTCATGCTACGACTTCGGTGAAATGTCTGCACAGTTTCCCCTGTCATGGTTTTTATTCCTAAAACCACCCCTCGTTTACTTTTTTACTTTACGCTACTACACACCCTTGACCGAAGAGATAAAAATCTCCGGTTTGCAGTTGCTGACAAACTTTGTGTCAGAAATTGTGATGAAAAAAAGTTTCGTGATTTTTTTCAACCATTTTATTTTAAAGTTTTACCAATTTTTTTGAATGTGACTCGCAAAATAATGTTTTGTTATTTCAGTTTGTCATAATATTTGTTACTCAAAAACTACTTATATAGAGATTAAATGAAAATCACTTATATAAAAAAATATCTGGTTTTGGAAGGTGGGGTGGGGCCCCCGTAACCTTCATTATAGGGCCCCTACAGGGATTAATCAGGTCCTGTCAAGCAAGTACTGATGATGCATATCAGTCGCAATTATATGGTTGTCACTTTTAAATTTCCAACCCTCGGAAATATACTACATAAATAGAAAGTGCAGTTGGAATCTTGCAGTGAACGTTTTTTTCATTGTATTCATATTTATCTCTTATAAACAACTCTCCGCGATCAAGTATCCTTCTGTTGCTTGTGAGATCTCCATCCTGTTGCGAAAGACAATGCACCCACTCTCAATCAAGCGGAGAGATGCTTTAGCGCTTCAGGCAGTAATGCCCGTGTCTGCCATGTCTTATTATACTTTTATTTTCATATAACGGATTACAGATTGGAAATTCCATTAAGAGCAGCATCAGCCATCATTTATAATATCTTCATTGATTCTAGAATTGAGCCTAAAGTATTATTTTGCGTTTTTCTCTGCTTGCAGAAAGAGTTAAGGTTCGATAGAACTTTTGTTCACAAATAGAGCCGGAAGAAATATAGCAAAGCGGCCTTTCAATTCTTTTTATTTTGTATTGTCTCCTGAACTTAGAAAACTCTTTCTGTTGAAGGTAACAGTGTTCCTTTGGAGTCTTCTCTCTTTGTAAATCGGCTTGGCAGGGAAGCATACTGCTTGCTGAAATACACTTGAATTTTCTGAGGTGAAGGCATTTGAGCTACTTTGTATTTTTCAGAGATACTATTATTCCTAACATGCAGAATTTTTTTTTGTTTCTTAATTTTGCCCAGAATTATTTTTTTAACATCATCGCTTACTAAAGAAGCAGTGGCGAATCTAGGATTCCGGTCGAGGGGGGCTGAGGTCATAAAAACTTTGTATCGTCATGATGAATGTCAAACTTCAAGGCTAAAGTAAACCAAAACTCTTTAATTTTACAGACTTTACTCACCTGACAATATGAATCATAAAAAACAATACAATGCTTTCGATAATTTAATAAAAATTACGATGAAATAATTAGCCAAAAAATGTCTTCGACCGCGTCAATGCTACAAGTGGAATGACTACAAAAGTAGCAAAATGTTCGAGCCTTTCAAACTAGAAAGCAATGTTGAAACGTTTTTATTATTTTTTAAATAGAGAAATTAAGGAAAAAAAACATTTGTAATGATGTTAAATTAAATCAAAAATTCTGGCTTGGCTCTGGGGGGGGGGGGGCGGTAGCCCGATAGCTCCCCTGGATTCGCCACTGTAGAGAAGTATCTATTGGTTGTTGTTGTTTTTTTTCACATACTTGCTTCTCTGCAGATTTAATTCCTCTTTCAGTGATTTTTTATTGAATATTTTAAAAATCAGTTTATAACTGTTGAAAACTTAACACTAAAATAGTAGAGAGCAAAGCCGAGTTTACATTGGGATAGTTCTAGCCTCAGTTCGAAGACCACGTGGTTGTTTATCCATTAATACGGATTAGCAATCACGTGGTTCCGATGTAAGCACGTGATCTCGCAGCTGCGACTAGTAATGTCGTAATGTGAGATCGGTTAAGAATGCTCCATTTTAAGTATTTCTGAAGGATACGCGATTGTAGTGCTGAAATGAAAAGACAGTTCAATAATAAACCATTGTTCTGGTTTGGATAGATCCATTTTCTGCGCTGAATGAAAGAGTGCCTTATATTTAAGAAACAGGATTCTTTTTTTGTATTGAGAATAAACCACAGGTACTCGGCTGAACTTAGGGAGTCCTAGAAAGAGTGCCAGATTGAACTTTAACACCTTTTAATGAAAAAATTGCTCTGCTTTTCTTTTCCCATTAAGAATGAGTTTTTAAAGTTTTTTTAAAATAAATTTTCGCTTTTAACAAACGCAAAAACTTATATTTTCGTATTTTGGTTTCAGTAAATAATTTCGTCAAGCGCTTTGTGCGTTTTTTACTTTCTCGTATACGAAGTATACAAAGAGAAAGTATTGCAATCGTCAAAAAAATCGAACTCGAGATTTTGACGAATATCCACGGTTTAGACCTCCCTGAGTCCGAAAAACACAATTTTGGAATTATGTCTGTGTGTCTGTGAACACGATAACTCGAAAACTATTAGAGCTACGGGGACGAAATTTGGTATATGATCTTTTGCACATAATTTGTAGGTTTCTATCAAATTTTGGACAAATTCCGTCCGCGGCAAGTCTGTCTGTATGTCCGTGTTAATGTGAACGCGATAACTCACAAACTTCAATAGCTAGGTGGATAAAATTTGGTACACAGTTTTATCATTAGGAATGTAGATTGGTATCAAATTTTGGACCAAATCCATCAAAAGGTTGATTGTCTGTCTGTCTGTCTGTATAATCGCATACTTTTGAACACAATAACTTCTTCAAAAATTACTTTGAAAAATGAAAAGAAAATTCAATGTTTACTCTGTTTGCATCCATTATTGATGAGTCTCTTTACCCAGGCCCCAGTTCAAACTGAAAATTAAAAGCTTTGGAAGTTTTGTTTTAATTCTGTATTTCGTTATTGTAATTTTGAATTATGAAACATTAATAAAGATTGTATTTTATATTCTTTGCATTCTTAAATCTTAATTTTTTTCTCTTCCTTATATAAACTCTTTGCTAGTGTCATGAAAGAGGGTCGTTTGCAGCATTTATAATTTTATACTATACTTTGACCCACCTCCAAGACCTTTCACCCCCTCCACCGATGTGTCCGAATTTCAACAAAATGAATTATGGTAACCCTAGTTAATGGTCACATCCTATAGGCTGAAAATGATTGCTTTTTTAAGTTGTGAGATCTTAATTTGTCTCTAATCATGCTCGGCGTCCTTCTTTTTTTACTTGTTGACCTTTATTAACATTTGTCGCCGCATTTTGCCTGAGATGAAGATAAAATATTATTAATAAATTTCAATGCCTTAATCTGTGGGTTATGGGCCATTTCAGCGAAAGTTTCTCGCTTTCGGACTCGTGAAAGTTTTTTTGTTGAAATCCTGATTCCACGGGCAACGCCGTGCGCGTACTGCTATTTATTAATAAATTTCAATGCCTTAATCTGTGGGTTATGGGCCTTTTCATTGAAAGTTTCTCGCTTTTGGACTCGTGAAAGTTTTCTTCTTGAAGTCCTGATTCCACTGGCAACGCCGTGCGCGTACTGCTAGTTATTAACAAATTTCAATGCCTTAATCTGTGGGTTATGGGCCGTTTCAGCGACAGATTCTCGCTTTCGGACTCGTGAAAGTTTTACGTCTCATAAATTCGATTCATCGCTTGAGAATGTCGTTTTTTTTTTTTTTTTCAAGAGTTGTACTCATATTTGTCATTGCGTTCAGTATGCTTTACCATTTCTGATTCCTTGTTGTAATCCTGTGTCTTTCTTTCTTTCCAGGTACGTATGTGTTTCAGACATTGTGCTCCTCCAGAGTGACTGATTTATTTCTCGAGGTAGGATGGCCTATATCTTTAAGGTCCCATTGAATTTCTCTTATGTGCTGCTGTCGTATAAAAAAGCTGCATTGTAAGGATTTTATTTTAAAAGATTAAAAGGACTAAAAATCTACCTACAGCAAGGATGTGAAAACATTTTTCGTTTTGGAGCGGAGAAAGAAAATATAATCTAGTATGAAACTCCATGAAGACACGAAATATATTATTTTGAAAATTCTTTGATACTAACGCGCTGAATTAATCTATGATTGCATTTCTAATAGCTATAAGATTTCAGTGCTATGGTTTTAAAATTTGGGGGCAAGTTGAAAAGCACTTCGTGAGCCTTAGTTTACTCATCCCTTAAAGCGATTTTTAATAACTTTCATTGTTGCAAATTCGGAGTTGCGCTGGTGTGTGTTTTTCTCCTTGGTAGCTTTAGCTGGCTTTAGAATTTTTGACCATATTTCCCATTATTAGCAATTTTTTTAATCGGCTTTTTGAATGCGATAGTATCTTTGTGAACAGGAATGAGCGTTTGTCAGAGTAGTCACTACGCCTGAATCAGTCTGTGTTTTCTGTATTTATACTTAAGATATTGTGTCTGATTATTATAAGAATTCAATAAATTTTTTGTAACATGATAATGTGTTTAGGCTGGCATACTGTCTATTAACTGCGTGATGTAAAAATTGTTCAAAATTCTTTATCAAGCGGACAGTTGGACATAGAGCTACCAAATTTAGTACGTTCTTACAAAAATTGTTCAAAATGTTCTATCGAGCAGACAGTTGGATATAGAGCTACCAAATTTGGTACGTACCTACAAAAATTGTTCAAAATGCTCTATCGAGCGGACAGTTGGACATAAAACTACCAAATTTGGTACGTTCTTACAAAAAAATTTCAAAATGTTCTATCGAGCAGACAGTTGGACATAGTGCTACCAAATTTGGTACGTACCTACAAAAATTGTTCAAAATGTTCTATCAAGCGGACAGTTGGACATAGAGCTACCAAATTTGGTACATTCTTACAAAAATTGTGTTCAAAATGCTCTATCGAGCCAACATTTGGATCTAGAGCTACCAAATTTGTTACGTAGTTCCTCCTTGTATAGTAGGTGCCCTCTAACAAAGGGTTCTCAGAATTTCAATTAATCAAATATTAATCGAAATTTTAACTCTTCTCCTCAATGACATCGGAGCTTATTAATGCACAAAAAAAGTTTTTCCGCCGCTTTAAAATTCAAAAAGTTAGCTTTTCAATGATACCAGTTTTATTTCTACGCAATTTTTTTTCTTTAATTTTAATAAATTAAAAAAAAAATTTTTTTGCAACGGTTTTCTTCCATTTATTCGCTTTTGAAATACTCAGTAAGTCTGTTCAGTTGTGGCTTCGGCTTACACAGAATAACTTTTAATTAAAAAAATAAGTGAATTTACGTTTCAAAAATATTTCATTTTCAGGACTTGTTTGCTTACTGTATTTTCAAATCGAATGGAAGTATCTCGCGTTTTGCATTATTTTGAAACAATTTTATGTATTTGTAAACTTCGAGAAACAACGGCGAAATAGCATTATAAAAATGCAGGCAATAAATAAATAATGTAGTTTTAACATGATAACATTAGCATGGTACGATATTTCGGGTTAAATACTCGAATTTCCTTTTTTTCCCCTTTGTTCTGCTTCATCACGTATAACCTGCCGTTTTTTCAAATCAGTCACATTTTTTACTTGTGACGTGTTAATTTATTGTCTGTTTCATCATTTTTCACTCTTCCAAGTTTTATTTGTGGTGTTGCAAACTTCTGAAATATCATAATTTACTTTTTCTCGTACCCTTTGTTGAATTGAAATACAGTTGGACCTCTATTTAACGAAGTCGCTAAATCCCGAAAAAAAGTTCGTTATATGGAAGATTCGTTACATAGAGATTCCCCTTTTAAAATACTTTAAACTACACAAAACAGCCTCATCTTCATAGACACATGTTTTTAAACGTTTTGAACAGGAATTCGATTAATCGTAATTTCATATCACGATTTTTTTTAATAATGGTTGATAAGCTGTTTGGAGGAATACCAAATTTTAAAGCAATATCCTTTTTCTTCACGACTTTATCCACCTCATGAAAAATTAAATTTTTTTTCTTTGAAGCTCAAGCACTTTCGCTTTGACATTTACCAGGTACAGGAACCGAAATTACCAGCACGACTCTGATCAACAATCTAGAAAACGGAAGACGAGTTCAAGGACAAGGGACAGCTCCATTGAGGGTGAAAGGGGGATATTGAAAGTTTTTCTAGTGAAGTGGACAGTGGGGGAGGGGTGGATAAAGGTTGCACTTCCTGGATGAAATGTAAAGAATGACAGCGGTTTTACTGCTCTCGGTGAGTTAGGTGTCTGATAAAACCAGTTCAAGGTCATTGATCACCATAAAACGTGTTAAAAGAAAGAATAAGTTTGAAATGTTCAGAAATATT
The DNA here is from genome assembly GCA_013235015.1 of Araneus ventricosus. NCBI lineage: Eukaryota > Metazoa > Arthropoda > Arachnida > Araneae > Araneidae > Araneus > Araneus ventricosus. The sequence goes on from BGPR01002098.1 coordinate 172,163, forward strand.
TTGAGAAATAGGGACCAAAAAATATCGGATCACAAGAAAAAGTTCGTTAAATAGAGAATGCACTTCGCTATATGGAGGTTATTTTACGAAGAAATTCGCAAAATGTCCTTGGTTCCAATGAAAAGTTCGCAAAATAGAGAAATTCGCAAAATAGAGGTTCGTTAAATAGAGGTCCGACTGTAATTCTCTTACATTAATTAAAAACGCAATGAAAAAACAATGATTAAGCACCCCAAGCGCTTTGTAATAATTATTGCTTGCCTTTGCTTGTTCCGGTTTTGAAAAAGGAAATACCTAGCCGTTTACCTTCCCAATGCCACTGAGTCAGCTTTAAATATGTGCCTGAAAAAACGGTTTTCTAACAAACGCTGCCTCATGTGTTTACTGAGACGGAGCAATTCACGTTATGGAGAGAGCAATCGACGTACGTAATGAGACCTTTACAATACGTCACGCTCGACCGCGCCTTCGGTGGCAGGTGGTTGCAGTTACTTTTCCCTTTCTTTTTATGATACTTTTGTTACGGGGGGTTGCGTGCACAGGCATTACTTTCACAAAATCATGAGTGGATGTATTTTTTCCTATTATCGCGTTGTTAGATCAGTGCTCTTTTTTTTTTCGAAGTCAGCTCCGTCAATAGAGACATGTTTATGAATTGTTGCCTTTAATCTGCGCGCGATTTACAAGTGTTAAGCCTTTTTATTTCCAGAACGTGATTGCTCTTGTTTTGTTCCAGCTACGTTTGTGTTTTCAAGCTTAATACTCTCTCAATAGGCATGTATCTTAATCCACGTTGATATGAAACTTTCTTTTTGTTCCGATTGTGCTTATATAGTGATTTATTAAACATCTGATAAGAATTGCCCAGTATTTTAAATCAGGTGGGATTTGTTATGAAGTATTTCCAATTAATTTTTTTCTGTGTGCATCTAAAAACTCACTGCGAATTTTAAGTCATTCAAAATCTTACTGACGAATTTGACAATTCCTTAATTTATCGTGTATGAAGTATCATCGAAAAATTCCATGACGAGAATTTGAGGTATCAACACATATTAGACCTACTTGAGTACGAAACATTATGTCTGTCCATCTGTGAACACGTTTATTCAAAAATGCAGCAAACTAGAGGGTGAAATTTGGTATGCGGTCTGAACACTGGAAATAATAGATTTCATATCTGTCTAATTTTGGACGCAGTCTGTCTAAGAGACGTCTGTCTGTCATTTTACCTGTGGGCACGATAACTTAAAAACTCAAGGAGCATAAATGTTTATAGCTCAGTAATTGAATGGACATTGACTGTATTCTTTTTTAGCATTTCATTATAACATCAATAAACATAGGTATATTAAAAAGGAGGGTTGTGACTAGATTAGCAATGCGCAATTGATATTAATTAAAACAGTGGAAATAAGACCACATCTATACGACCTCGCTTAATACGTTCCGTGCCACGTATTCCTTGGATGGTACATGCAAAACTTTCCATTCAGGCCACGTGTAGTACCATCTATGGTACACACTAATCGAAAAGTTAAAACTGATCGCAAACAAGCTACTGATAACTACAGTAAACAAGCTAATTACTTATTGTTTGACGATATATAGAAATATTGTGTGCTAATATATCAATCTTCAAAAATCCATCATCTAATTAGTCAAAACATCAAATGGCCTGAAAGAAAAGTCTAGCAAAAACGGTTTGGCACGGAACGTGTTATAGGAGTGTACGATTTAGATTCGACTCAAGCACATTCCAGATAAAAGAACAAACAATTTATTAAAAACAGCAACAAGCTTTAAAAGACACTATATTTAAAACAGAATAAGCTCAGATCCACTGAACAAGAATAAAAAGGCAATGCCCAACAATGAACACAAGCTCTGACATCCAATCGCGTTGGGTACAACAAATTTCAGCCTTATATAGGCACTGCAGGATTACAATTAAGTTATCCATGGCGCCATCTATCGGTGAAGATTCGACAAGGAGGTACAATTAATAGTTGCTCCATAAGACCTCGCTTGATTGGAGGCAGCTATGTCGTCTCCTGCTCAGTTGAGGAGCACCTTTTTTCCGATCCAGCTACTGTCAACCAGGGTTTCCAGAACAAAATAGCAAAATAAAGCCAAACCGTCTTTAAAATAAGGCCAAAAAAGGCCAATTTTAAAAATTTCATGAAATCGCACATTTTCCCCTTATTTTGCTATAAAAAATGCCTATCCTTCTTATGTATAATACTGTTCTATTAAACTAAAATTCAAGTGAATATTTTAAACATCTACACGCGTCACTTCAAAAAGAAAGAAAAAGGAATTCTGTTCTCATTGGTTCAGAATAAAATGTTCGACCGAAATATATCAACTCTTGTTAACAACAACGTTCTGTATTATTTTTCAATGTTCTAAAGTTTATTAGAAAAATAATAGAATTATATATTAAGAATCGTTCTAAAAGTCATAAGGAAAAATAAAGCCCAAAAAAGGCCCAAAATGAATGTAAGGCCAAATGAACATTCCCAAGGCCAAGGGCTTTTAAAAAAGGTCAAATTTCCACAATTTGGCCTTAAAAAGGCCAATATGGCAACCCTGCTGTCAACTCTTAGCTAGAGCTGAGGATTTTTTGTTTTCGCCGTCACATGGGAAATGGCGCTGCAAGCGAGACTGAAAAACAAAAGGAAAAAAAATAGCATGTGGTTTTATTATCAGAATTGTAGATCTGTTTCAAATTTAAACCGAAAGCCTTCGAAGAGTTCGCTGTTTGTGGATCTGTCTATGATATGCTTGTGTTGGTGAACACGATAACTCAAAAACGCAACGACTTAGATAAATGAAATTTGATTCGTGCCCCTGTCATCAAAATAGTTGATCTGTATCAAATTTAAACCGAAAGCCGTCGAATAGTTCGCTGTTTGTGGATCTGTCTATGCTATGCTTGTGTAGGTGAACGCGATAACTAAGAAACGCAACGACTTAGATAAATGAAATTTGGTTCGTGGCCCTGTCACCAGAATAGTTTATCTGTATCAAATTTTGAACCTACTTTATCAAGGGAAGCACATCTAATACATATTACGAAGCATCAAAACCAATGTTGTCTTGCTAAGTCACAAGGAACATCACCCCGCCCTGCCTAGCCATCCGGGTAACACATACATAACCCCCGCCGACCGACTCGCCCAAAGGGTTTAGAGTCAGCAAGGATCCGGGTAACACATGAAAGACCGGCCGCCACGACAGCATAGCCAGGCACTGAGGTTCTTGCCCCCATTACGAGTGGCTCATGCAACAACCCCCGTTCTACCGGGGTACGACCTGCTTCGGAGATGGGCCCAAAGAGCCACACCACCACCATTATTGTACCATGGGGTTGGCGAGAGTCAGCTTACTTATACGGCAGCCTCTCATCCGTGAACTCGCGGTGCCCCTCCCCTTGCGAAGGGGATGTTGTCTTAGTGTATGAAGTCGAGCGTTTGATATCTTCGATTTTTTTCCCCGTTTTTAAGTAGCTTCTACGCATTAGTGTACTTAGCTTGGCAATTTCCTTTAAGAGGGCCAGACAAAAAGAATTAAGGAAGTTTTTTTTTTAAAAAAAAGCGATGGGATTTTTTTTTCTGTTCATAAAAAATAGGTGATGATTCCGTCCCTTAGAATGTTCCATTCGCTGTTTATGACACTTACGTGGAGGACTGTAAATCCATCCGTACCTCCTGAACTTCACCATCAATTGACCTCCATCCAAAAAATTGGCAGCTTTTTCCTTATCGCCCCGTTGAGTGTGGATATTCTGGAGGCAATTTACGATTCTAGAGTGAGAAGAGGACACGGTTTCGATAAAACACTCCTCCGTCACGAGTGGGTGGTGGTGTCTTGAGAGAATTTCTTTATCTGAGTTATCGACGTCTCCAAGTGGTTCCGGGTTGCGCTGTTGGCCAGCTCTACGGCAAATCTGGTCAGAGACGAAATCAAGGCCGAAATTAAATGGATATTTTCCCTCATTGCTGCGATGTCGCCTCTGATCGAGGTTGTGAGCGTTGGATTCAATTTCTTTTATGCTGAATGTAATTTATGGCAGTGTCGAAGAGCTTTCGGAGTGTTTACTACTCTTGGAAATTTCAAGTCACGAATCACGATCAAGGAAGTCACTAAAAGGAGACTTAAAAAATTCAGGTCTGAGGCTCCTTTTTTTTTTTTAAAAAAAATGATATTTAGAATTATTCTAGAATTTCTGGAGACTTTCTTTCAGGTTTAAAGATCGTTCTCACGAAATGCTAAATTATCGGGCTTGCTTCTAATGTAAGTGGGTGAGGTTTAGTAGTATTATTCTTCGTGTTAGAATTTTGCTATCCTTTTTATACAATGGTTTCCAACCTTTTTTGCCTTCCTTACACTTGAACTTAAGTCTTTTTACTTTCTCGTATACGAAGTATACAAAGAGAAAGTATTGTAATCGTTAAAAATTCGAACTCGAGATTTTGACGGATCTCCACGTTTTAGACTTCCCTGAGTCCGAAAAACCAATTTTGGAATTATGTCTGTGTGTCTGTCTGTCTGTGAACACGATAACTCGAAAACTATGAGAGCTACGGGGATGAAATTTGGTATGTGGTCTTTAAACATAATTTGTAGGTTTCTCTCAAATTTTGGACAAAATCCGTCAACGGGAAGTCTGTATGTCCGAAGTCATGTGAACACTATAACTCAAAAACTTGAATAGCTAGATGGATAAAATTTGGTACACAGTTTTATCGTCATGAATGTAGGTCCGTATAAAATTTTGGGCCAAATCCGTCAAAGGGTTGATTGTCTGTCGGTCTGTATAATTTACTATTGAAACCAATCCGCCATCTCCACGCGCATGCGTACGGAAGCAATCTTCTGAGCTCACGAAAGGAGCGAATTACGTCAGTTTGTCCTTGAGACGGCAAGAGTGAAACTTAGCAGTGTGCGATAGATGCGTTTTCATCGGTACGCATCTCTTTGAATTCTTCACCTAGATATTTTTCAATCACTATAATGAAAAACCTTCTGATAGTCATTGGATTCTGGATAACAGTAGGTTCGAATTTTTTTAGCCACGCGGGGGAAGGAGAAACGGCGCCTTTTGGGGGAAGTATACGAGAAAGTTTAAGGGAGAACTCTCCCGATGTTTATTGTTCAGAACTCCTTATTGTCATAATCCCGCCCCCCTATCCCAAACATCCCACAAATAAGTTTTTATTGGAAATGTTAAGGGCTTAAGTTAGATTTAGAGTCAAAACGACTCGAAATATCTTTATCATTTTTAGGAATCATTTTTGACTTTACAGTTTATTCCTTTTTCGTAATAGTATTAATTCCACGACTTAACAAATAACAAAAAGCAATAAAATAATTACGCATTAACTTATGGTGAAAAAACTAACAGTAACTCATCGTGATAATCAACTATTCAAATGGAAAACTGTTTCATTGCAATCCTTGCGCTTGTTTCTTGGAGTTGTGTTTTATAAAACTGGGTTCAAATGGAGACAGATGTAATATCATTCCTGGAGCTGCGTCAAGCTTATTGTGAAATTTGCTATTAATATACGCATAAAAACAGTATTCTTGAAAGTAATAAATATTTTATTGCTTTAACATGGTACTGTACAGTCCTTGATACTCTCTTTTTTTTTCACTCTACCTGCTAAGCTTATGGACTTGCCTAAATTTCACTTTTCGCGCGAAGTCGGGGAAACAAAATTTGATTTTTTTTTTGTTCATTTTAGTCCCTGACTTTTCGTGTTTTCCGTCACTACCATAACTTCTTTGTCGTACCTCTGTCTGGTTCGCGTACAACAGATTGGGAACCTCTCCACTGATGTCGGAAGAAATCTGGAGTAAAGAGCTTAGTGGGAGTGTACCGTTCAGTGAAAGGGTCGCGACGAGACAGTTTGTGCCGCGCGATGAATTCCTCTAAACATGCTCAGAGCACAGTAATTCAATTTTTGTCGACGAAAGGTGTTAGTGGAATCGACGTTTACCATCCGTTGTGCGTGGGATTGAGAGTATGTCACTTCGGTTTTCCGATGGTACGGCGATTTTTGCACTTACGACAAAGTGCGATTAACTTGGTCGTGACATATCCATGATCAAAATCACTGGTGATAAAATCATATTCTACGTATATTCTTTCACTATACGAGAGAGTCGAGTGGAGATAACTCTACCTTTTTTTGTATTTTCGTCAAAATTCAAGTCTACAGAAAATTTCGCTAGATTTTGAATGATTATGTAATTGAAGTATTCCGTTTTTTTAAACATTAAAAAGAACAATCGCGTGCTGCTGGTGGTAAACATGAAGGGATCGAATCCTCAGAAAATATAAATAAATATTTTTTAACATGATAATGTTTATATACCGGCATACTGTCAGTAAATTGAGATATGTGTTATGCAAAAATTTTCAAAACGCTCTAGAGGGTAGACTGCTGGACCTAGAGATACCAAATTTGATTCGTTTATACTCCTTGGATAGCAGCTTCTCTTCGTTGATACTTCTTGGATAGTAGCTTCTCTTCGTTGATACTTCTGGGATAGCAGCTTCTCTTCATTGATACTTCTGGGATAGCAGCTTCTCTTCGTTGATACTTCTGGGATAGCAGCTTCTCAGGAAGAAAGTATTTTTCAAAATTTAATTAGATTTTTAATTAAAAAGTAATTGAAATTTTAATGAAATTAATTTTTACTTAATCGAGATTTTTAATTAGTTATACCTCAATGACAACGAAGCATATTGTTCCGCAAAAGCCGTTTTTGCATCACTTTGAAATTTAAGAAATTAGCTCTTCAGTAATACAGTTTTATTTTCGTGCAATTTTTTTTTTTATTTTAATGAATTTTCAAGATATTTTTAAGTTTGCTTTACAATAATTTTTTTTCATTGTTTTAGTTACTGCGATTCTACACATGCACGTTGCGACAATGTAAAATAAATTTTTTTGTGTTTGTGCGCTGTGATTTATTTCAGCATAGCATGAATAATCGTGGAGCCTTCTTTATCAAAAATAATATGTTTATTGGACGTCTTCCACAGCACAGACATGTAAAACAAACACATACACATACATCACAAACGTTACATTACTCACTGACATCGAATTCCATGTTAAATCATAATTATTCTTCTCCGTTGCTAGGCAACCTTAGCAAACGACAAATACACCAATGCCACTCGATTTTTATACCCTTTAGAAAAGAATTGATGCCAAACGATTTTTTAATTAATTTCTTTTACAGCCAAACGATATTTTAAAATTAATTTCTTTTATGACCAAAGGATTTCTTATCTAATTAATTTCTTTTCTTTAAATATTTTAATAATTCTGCAAATATATGTATATAATATCACAACGCGTTATTGTTGCTTTATATAATTAAGAGTAAATTTTTAAAATTAATATAAGAACAGGCAATTAAAACGTTTATCATTCTACGATGTTTTGGATTAAAGGTTCGAATCTCCTCTGCATTTTTTCAGTCTCTTCTGTGTACTTTTTAAAAATTGCTTTTAATAAATATAATTGATTCTCTTGGAAAAAAAAAATAGATAACTGTTTTTATGTTCCAAAGCTGTGAAAACATTTCGCCTATCATCACAATCAGATCTGGAAACAAATATTGGTTTATCATATCTCTTCTGACTTCCAGTCATCTGTATTGTTCGGGTAATTAATTACGCAACGCATGTTCGAGAAGATCGTGAGAGTGAAATGATGCCGTAAAAGTTCCGAAACCAGTATTACGGCTTCAAGCCAACTTAGGAACTCCGTGTTATCACGCGGTTTCAGTTAATTATGATTGATTTTACAAACCGATAATGTAAGAAAGAGGAAGTACTTCTCCTACGAGTTCTTTATTTAGTAATGCCTTGAGTGAATTTTATCTGGTAATGGCAGCAGCATCACGGCAGACGATCGCCGTTTATGTCGGACGTCTTGTGTGGGCAGCGGAGATTCCGGTAGATCGCGAACGAAATTCGATTTGGGAATGCGCGCATTAAAAATACATTCTAACGATCCATATCTTGTAAAACCAACTCGCCAGTTTGATTGACTCAGACGCAAAATGACAGCTGTAAAAGACAAAAGAATTCCGTAGGCTGAACGATAAATTTTTAAGTGGCCGTCTGTGAAGGCACATAAAACTTGCAGCTACCTAAAAATAAACACTAATGTTCCCGCTCATTTTTTATGTGTAAATGCGATGGCCTTTCTGCTTGCTGTGGCTACTGGAATATTTTTTCGTGTTTCTTCTTGTAAGAATGCCCGTTCAGAATGCGTCTTGCTTTATTAGGCTGGGGAAAATGAATATTACGGCGTGGCCGTATCGCACTAGTTCGCGGCAATTAAAAAAAGGCCGAACGAACTCGGAGCTCAACTGCCCGTAGAAAAACATTACTAAAACTCGGACAACTAAACGCATTAGCTAACCGCTAGGTTTGTAAATGCTATTGGCTGAGACGTTTCTTTTCTCCTCGTCCCAGCCAATAAAGAGGTTAGTGCAGTTGCCCAGAGCAATACGAGCCAATTAGCAGAGAGCTAGTATCAGGATTTAGTTGCAAATGGGAAGAACATTGGCGCCTGCGATAATAATTTTCTTTACGTTTAAAGGCCGTGAAAGAGTTTTAGGAAGCTATTTCAAGTAATTAGAATTTTGCTCAGACATTCAGGTACTGTTTCCTTTCTTTCAGTGTAATTGCCTTTTAAGAGAGTGTTGTGGAAAATAATTTTTACTCCTGGAATCGGTGCCAGAACCTTATTGTTCGATAGAGATAGAATTTTTTTTTTTATTGCGAAATTGTTGAACGCATATTTTGAAATAAATAAATGCAAAATTTTCCAAAAATCCATTACCTGCAGCTACGGAATGTTTTCAATAGGCGATCTAATTTAAACTTATTAAGTCTGTAACTGATTACAAAAATTTATTGTGTGAAAACTATTAAAATATAAGAAAATTGAATTTATAAATATCTCAATGAAGTTTGTATTAAGGCCAATTACCTTTGTAAACTTTTACGTATCCTCCGTTTCTAACTCGGAGAATGTTAGGGAACACTAGAATGTTAAGGAACACTAGCATGTTAAGGAACACTAGAATGTTAAGGAACACTAGAATGTTAAGGAACACTAGACACAACATCTGATATCCTAGCCTTCAAGGTTTCAACATCATGGACTGGTATTTCAATGGCTCCAAAAGAAGAAATCAAAAGATTGAAATCAAGAGAGCGTGGAGGCCATGGTGTGGTCCAACCTTTTCGACCTATCTGTTGGAATTTTTTCGTCCAGGATCCGACAAACTACAGGAGGGGTTGCCTTTTAATCTTGACATGTAGAGGATTGAGTTCTTGACAAACACCTTTTGAACAGAAATGACCGGTTTAGTTTCAAGGAACTCAAATAGCATTGAGCTTTTTTCTTCATAGACACCATTTCGTTAAAAATTAACTTTCGATTCCTTGCTTACGTGTGTGGACTAGTTTTGTAATCTATTTGACATTTTAAGAAGAAACTTTAAGAGAGGCTATGCAACGGTAAAATTTTGCATTATTGTTTTCTACTGTCATTTTGTACTGACGTTTTGTGAACAGGGAAAGACTTTATGCTCACCCTGTATTTCTGTACAACATGTTTATCAAAACTTCTGCATGTGTATCTAAACTTCTGCGTGTTTATCTAAACTTCTGCATGTTTATCAAAACTTCTGCATGTTTATCTAAACTTCTGCATGTTTATCAAAACTTCTGCATTTATTAAAATCTGTGCGCCATTGCTTTCTAAGTGTATGCCATGTACTATATACAGGATGTCCTCTCTAAATGTGGCTGAGCTAATTTCTAAATCGTTAGAAATAGATATAAACTTCCCATCGGAAAAATGCCTTAAAAGACTTTAAGAGTTATATTTTATGCTTTTTGAGTAAATGAAAGTATTTCTGAAAAAATTTCAAAATCTAAATATATATACGGTCTTATTAGCCATATTTAGTAAATATATACATATGGCCTGTTAGCCATATTTAGTAAAATATTCTCGACACTCTTAACTTTATAAACAATAATATTTCTACTCTGCTGCGATTAAGACTGGCCGAGTTATAGAGCTCTGAATATCGCTGACTTCAACGATTTTAGACTATTTCAATGGCCGCCTCGAGTATGCGAAGGAAGGCACTCTTGACGTCAAAATCTACTCGGCCAATGAGAGTGCGTTTCGGATTTCATCATGATTCCTGCTATTTCAGTGCATCTTTCACTCTCAGTATTTAAATAAATAAATTTGTCTGTAAAATTTCACTTGCATATTTGAAATTAGAATGATTTTTTCTACAAATACGGATGGCTTTCACGTGTTTTTAAAAAATACTGAAGTTCCCCATTCAACATGCAGCGCTTTCTCGACACCGTCGCTGATTGGTTTAAAATTACGAAATTCAAAGTTCCATAATTCGGTCAGTTTTAGTCGTAGGAAGAGTGGAACTTTTTTTGTTTAAAATGTTAATTTGTCAAGAATATTTTAGTATAAATAAAGAATGGGGGTGGAGGGCTGTATAAACACTTCGTAATTTTTTAGCAATACATTTATGTTCTCGAAAAGCATAAAATATAATTCTTTCCATCATTTATAACATTTTTAAAATTGTAAGCATTCGCCTATATCTAAAGGTGTAGAAATTAGCTGTTGGGCCAAGTTTAGAGTGAACACCCTGAATGTGAGTATATATAGGGTTACCATAATTTTTTTTAGTTCAAATCCGGACACAAGGGAGGAGTATAGTATAAAATTCTTAAATGTTGCTACGACCCTTTTTCATAACACTAGCAAAGAGTTTGAAGAAGTGAAAACAATTTAAGACATCAGAATATAAAGAACTAGCAACAAAATTTTTAAAATAGGCCCACAATCTTCAGCTTCAGGTTTAAACTTTGAAATCACATTATATTATAGCTCCTTGAGGTCATATTTCATTTTTTTTTTCAATTTCAGCGAAAGTACACTCAAGATGAACATGTCTTCTGTAACTACAGATATTAGTCTTCAAAAAGTATAAAAACAAACAAATTAAAAGCATGATCTCTCGACGCGAAGACAGACGGTACGATTGTACTGCAAAATCTCGCTGAAAGCGAAGGGATTATGACGTCAAGTGGTTTCCACGAAATGCATGCTGGGAAACAACACCGCGACCTTGGTTAGGAAGAATGACGGAGGAAAAATTGGAACGGAAATATTTTAACACTTCAAAAAAAAAATTAATTAAAATTCAGCCATAAAAGATATTTTAACTGTTCTTGTTTTAAATCAGGGGAGAATATTCAATTCATTACCCCCCAAAAAATGAAAGAGATAACTTTATTAGAACAGGGGATGAAGAAAATCTAAATACGAAAACAAAATTTTGTCGGAAAAACTGACTATTTTTTAAAAATTTTCAAAATTCAGCGAATTACATTTGAAGCTCAAAACAGATTTCTTTAGAAAGAAAATTGTTTGTTCTATCCGATGGTGCATTGATTGTTTTTCAGCGATCATTAGAAAAGATGCTGCAGCCGTAAACATGCCAAAAATGACCCAAAACAACACAAAACACTAAATAAAAAATTTTCTAGATTAAATTTTAAAATTCTGGCTTCGAGGTGCATTCAGTCACCATTACGACTACCTGTGTGCTAAATTTCAAGGCTGTAAGTGTAATAGATTCACTGGCTTAAATCCGGGCATTTTGAAGATCCGGATGTATGGTAACCCTAAGTAGACATGCACTGACCACTGACCATGCCTGCTGAGCATGGTCACAGCTCGCGGCGGGAGACATTCGCAAAGAACGGACTGGATCTCCTCCCCACGTGGTCATTTCGGAGAGGGAGCGCTGGAAATGGTTTACCACCTGTGGATCCGAAATAGTCTGGCTTCTAAGAGCCGAAGCCTGTCTTAACACAGCGAGCGAAAAAGCTTTTATGTCCAAATTTGTATTTACTGCAACCACTGAAAGACTGCACGTTAATGCGATTCTCGGATATATTTTGGATGGTCGGATGGGAGGGAGGGTCGCAAAATGGAACATGGCTTAGAATAAGGTTCGCATAAAAATATAAATATTGTTACGAACATGGAAAGTCGCTTCCCAGCAATGTTAGTCTTATAGTTGGGAAGAGAGTTTTACAAGGTTAAGCATGGAGTGACTGGCAGCGGCTGTTCCGGGATACCTGACCTTGGCGACAAATAGATGATTCCAGAAAATGCAACCCTTTTCTCGATATGTCTATTAGGAAAGGGAATAAGCTTGAATATACGAGAAAACTCCATGTGACGTCACGGCCTGTCGGAGAGAGCATATAAGGACCGCGTTTGGATCAGAGGGGGTAGTGCTTTATCCATTGGAACCACTTCAGAGTTTCGTCTGCAGTGCGAGCTAGGAAGCTGGTGAGCTGAGCGCCATTGAAAGTGCTATTATTGTCGTTATTAGTTATTTGCTGACCGTTTGTGTTGCTAAATATAAAAGTGCTGAACTGTTATCATATGTGAATTGTTGTCTGTTTACGTTGCTAATCTGTGCAAGAACTATTACGTGTTTTCCTGCATATTTGTGAATGAACCTACATTTCCCATTATCCTGCGTGTTGGACTGTTTACACCATGCACCCACAGATAGACTTTTGTAACAATATCCACGAACGTGAAATAATTGACTTTCTTTGAAGCTTCTTCATAGACTTATTTGTGAGTTTTAATTTTTCCATTGGTTTCATTATTAATTGCAAATTTCGCTTTATTAGGGGAACGGTGGATTGTATGGGCCGCTTAAGGAAAATGTTATATAAAATTAATATTATTTGTTGGAATGACCTATAACCGATCAAAACCTTTTTTTAACACTTTTCTTTCTTCATTGAAGAAAGGAAAATGTTATAT
>BGPR01002098.1:185113-196434 GCA_013235015.1 Araneus ventricosus
TTTTTTAACACTTTTCTTTCTTCATTGAAGAAAGGAAAATGTTATATAAAATTAATATTATTTGTTGGAATGACCTATAACCGATCAAAACCTTTTTTTTTAACACTTTTCTTTCTTCACTGAAGAAATTTATCTATCCTATGTAAAACACATATGGCAGCTAATTTTTATCTTGATACATTACAAAAATTTAAATATGTCGGGTAGTATGGGCTACTCTAAATTAATTTTTGTAATGACACAAAATTTGAGATAAAAAAATGATCTTTTGGCTACAAATGGATGAAGCAACATTTCCATCGATGTTGTTATCCAAATTCAAAAAAGATGCAGTCGTTTAAGGCCAAAACTGTTTATTCCAGAAGTAAGGCATAATCAAATTAGTTATAGAGTACTCTATGATAAAGATTTTTTTTTAAAAATATTGAAATAATAAAGCCCTGGCCAGGAGTAAAGAATTACGCCTAAAATAGCGTGACTTGCGCAGTGCGTTACATGATTACGAAAGAGCAAATTACGCAGACGCGGAGAGTTTTTATAATACCAAAAAGGGAAAAGTACCGAAGTTGAGGCTCTAGAAATATTGCGACTCTTGCGAGTCTAGTTAGAGTAGAAGTGTTTTTTTATCATAGGATTGAAATGGAAAAAATTAGTTCGTAATTAAAAAATAACTGTCGTTAGAAAAGATTTATTTTAAAGATGGGAAAATTTCTAAGTCATTACATGGATATATTTAGGTTCTGTAGCCAAATTACACTATTAGAGCGGGGGGGGGCAGGCCTCCCCCGTCTTAGAAAATTTTTGTACGGGGTATTCAACTTTAAATGAAAAAAAAAAACTGGGCAAAATTTTTTCCAAATTTATTAAACCCGGTCCCCCCCCCCCCCCCCCGTACAGCAGGTCGTACCGCCCTGTCGGGGAGACCATGCTCCACTGTCGGGCAAACTCGAGCGCCATTCCTGCAGAAGACACGACTAAAAGCGCGGCAAGCAAACGCAGAATGTGTACTTTCCGCCCATCTAAGAAACGCAGAATGACAAAATACGTGTAGAACCACTGAAAACAAGGCTATTTATGGAGAGAGCACACTTGACGCATCTGCTCAGTGTGCAAACGTTAATTTTCAGCAGTTCCTCTTTCTTAAATGAAATATTATGAAACTTTTCTTAAGTTACACGGATTTGTTTTAGATAAAATAAGGGAGATATAAGTATATACAGTGCACTTCCGATTATCCTGGTTAATCACCGGGAGGGGTCGCACGGACAATAGAAAAACACGGATAATCCGAAAACTCCTTTTTATTAAAGAAAAAATCAATATCAGTACAAAAATATAAAAATTTCTTACATTTGCATGCTGTATAATATCAAACTAGGAATTTTCCTTTTAACATTTACTGCTTTAAAAAAAATCTGTTATGCGTCTTTGCTTCTGCTGTTTGTTCATCTCTTGTCGTATATCGAGACATATTTTACGAAAGGAGGTAATGTCACCGTAATCAAATCCTCTTTGTCCCGTATAATCTAACAAAGTTTCCACAGATTGTAGCGCAGCAGAATGAGAAATTGTATTCCCCTCATTTAGTACATCTTCTGCCTCAGTACTAGCTGATTCTCCATTATCAAGTTTTTGAAGGATTTCTAATTTTTGTTTAACATTTAAAACGTTTCGTTTCACATCACCCATTTTTACCGGTAAAAAATTTCACGCTACTAACTGACGATAAACAAGAAGCAGAAACTAAAGGAACACGTGAGAGAGTGAGAGAAGACGAAGAAGTTAAGGAATGACGTGCCGGGAAGAAGCGTGTGCGTACGAGAATGAGCTAGCAGGAAGTGGATGATCCATTTCTCGGAAAATTAGGGGTTTGAACCGGTAGAGATTGCACGTGGAGGAAGAAAGAAAATCTATTCTTGAGCCTCCGCCGTCACGGCTCACTAGTTTCACGGAATGAATCTCTCGATCGAACATCGATGTCGATTTTACATGCTTGATAAGTGTGAAAATGTTTCTTTTTAATTTTTTTTGCGAGTCCGGAATGAGCACGGATAATCCACAAACCGGATAATCCGCGCACGGATAATAGAGAGTACACTGTAGTTTTTAAAAAAATTCGTAGTCTACGAGTCGAATGATTAGCTACAAAGTAACACTGATGCAAGTTTAGTCATTTAGGGTTAAAAACGTAACGAGTTAGATGGATGAAATTAGGGCTGATTTTGAATTACAAATCTGCGTCACATTTTGGTTACATTCGGGCGGAAAAAAGATTCTTCGCTGTGCTGCGAACCACGAAACGCCCCGCAATGTGTTGTTATTCCAGAAAGTGGAGGGGAGAAGACTCCCGCTTCTGTAACTTTCCATCCGTGGCTCCCCATAAACAGACTTGCGGGTCGTAAAGTAAATTAAAGTTATCCGGAATCCTCGCGGTGTTCCTTACCGAAAAAACAGAACTGATTGACCGTCTGTTTTGCTATCCGGCAAGCTTAAATGTTTATCTCGGTCCTACCCGACCGTAATCATCCTCCTGCCAGCCGCCTTCGCTCCAGATTTATGTCCGGCTAAATATATCCCGCCGAAATATAAAAGTTTTTCCTCCCTCGGACGGATAGGTGCTCCGACATTTCTGTGCGAAATGCAGGAAAAGAAACGCGTAAACATTTCGCTTTCCTTATCGCTGACGTCCTGTGTAAGAGTATACCGATGCACGTGCTACGACACAGAATGGACGCACTTCCGGCGTCACGTGATTTCCTCAGCGTGAGAGACGTGTGGATGTTGACACCAGAGGGAGTTATTTCCCTCGACTTTTTCTTGCACGCATTCTCCTCGAATTAAACCATCCACACCAAAGACCACAAAATTGGATTTCAAGCTATAGTGCAACCAAATACAGGACAACCTTGGTTAACCGAACTATTTTTGGTTAAACCATGAACATTTGGTACTACAGTAGAGTCTCCCTACAACGAAGTCTCTTTATAGCGAATTTCTCCTTATAACGAAATTTTTAATCGGAATGTTAAATAACATTCAAAATATTCTCCAGATAACGAAGTGGTTGTCTCCCTATAACGAATTTTTCAGAGGTTTATATTTTCAGTTTTTGTTATTTTTGAAGAAAGTTGCTCATTTCTGTGCAACCAATTCGCTCACACGTGCCTGTTTCTGGAACCACTCACTCTTAAAATGTGAAGATTTTTCTGAAAATTTAACATCACGAAATAAAAAGCAATGTAAAATAACGGAATTTTTCAAGTAAAATAAACGTAAGTACATACTATTCTCTAAATTGGTGAATTGTCTTAACTTTTGAGCATTTTATTTATACAATAAAAATTAGTATACTTTTAACAAATTTATAATATATATTACTTCATTTTTAATTGAAAATCATAATTAAATACATTTGAACTTATCGCACCTATTGAAAAGTTTGGAACATTGACTTAAATAACTGCAAAAATCTCTAATCTCCGTATAACGAAATTTTCTCTATAACGAATTTTTCAATTGGAACCAAGCGATTTCGTTATAGGGAGACTCCACTGTATTTTGTACCTAATTACTGAATGTAATTCTGAAATGCTTCGAGTGTGAAACGAATTCAAAACTATCTTTGTAGGCTACACTTATGTTCTTCATAAAAGTTCACCGGTGAATTTCGAGCCACAGGTAAACAATATCGTAATTAATATTGCTACTGCCAGGGGTCAATCCAAGTTTTTTTTAGGGGCCCATTTTTGTGAAAAATAAAAATATTTTTGTAAAATATATATATATATATTTGTGAAAAATAAAAATATTTTTGTGAAATATTTTTATCATGTAAAACCTTCAATTTTAGTAGTCATATTTCTATATTTTACGTTTAATATCAAAAATGTTTCATTGAACCAAATATATGCAGTAATTTGATATAATACTGGAAAAAAAATACTCTTTTATATATTTTGTTCAATGCCTAATTTAAAAGCTTTTAAAAATGAAGTCATATTAAAAAAAAGGGGCCGTTTAGTGAATTTGGGTTTTGTGAAGGGGCTATTTTCATGAAGTGCAATTTTGTGAAGGGGCCGCAAAACGGCCCCAATTTTAGCCTGGATCGAGATACATTATTACCCATCAATTTAAATTTTAGCTTTCTAAAATTAGCCACTGACTTTCTAGGAGAGGCTTAAAAGAAACAAGTGGGGATATCGTTGCGAAACCGAGATTGTGCTGTATATTAATCGAAATTATTCTATTGTATAGCAACGGATTCCAGAGCCCCCCGCGCTTTTGCGCATGCGCCGGGCGGAGTTATTTTCATCAAAATAAGGGGAAAGTGAAAAATGGAAAGGTGATGTTCACATTTTACTGAGCGTGACCTAACAAATGCGCTCATATGACTCATTGCCCTTTCCGGTGTAAAATCATTCAAAAGTGGTAGTCTCGGAATCCGTTGCTGAACAGTATGTGTCTAGAAGTCGGATCTTCGCAATAATAAGCGACGTGATCGGGTAACTTTCCATCCGCTGATTAGTCAATCACAACCCCCCCACGGGGGGGGGGCCGCCCCGCTTGACTGTACATTTTCCCGGAGCCTGACTTTCGGCGGCCCTGCACATTATGTGTCTTTTACATTATGCACAATAACTATTCCGGTTCATAGATTAAATTTTTGTGCTCTACGAGAAATTTTTATCATCCGCTTAAATGTAAAGGGTGCTGAAAAATATGAATCCCACTTGCCATCTGTCAGCCGGATCGGAGCTCGATCGTTAAGTCGTCGAAAACAATAAGTAGAGTTACCGTATGTCCGGATCTCCAGCTCACGCCCGGACTGGCGTCCTTATCTTCAAAATGTCCGGATTTACGCGAATGAATGCGGCGAGAGAGGAATTTGGTTGCAATTGATAAAATATGACGTATTCGAAAAAGCTGATGTCATTCTGCCAGTAAAAGAAAATTCATTGTTTGCATTCACTGTTCATGAGAAAGTGGATGAGATCCTTACCCAGGCCCCATTCAAACTGAAAATCGAAAGCCTTGGCAGTTTATTTTAATTTTGTATTTCATTACTATAATTTTGAGTAACAAAACATTAATAAAAATTGTATATTTTTTTGCATTTTGACGTCTTAACTTTTTTGCGCCACCCTTGCAGTTAAGGGGTTAATAGATGCAGAACACAAGTACTGGCAAATGGAAATGAATGGGAAAATTATCCTATAATTTTCAATACCGTAAAACTTTTCGTTCAACTTTGCGAACAATATATGTAATGACTTAAAAATTTTCCCATCTTTAAAATAAATCCTTTTTAACGCCAGTTATTTTTTAATTACGAACGAATTACTTCTACTTCAATTCTATGATAAAAGCATTTATACTTTAGCTTAGACTCTCACTAGTTCTCGAGCCGCAAATTCGGTACTTTCCTCGTTTTTAAAATATTTAAGCTCGCTGCAACTTTCTCTTTTTCGATCATAACGCACTGAGCAACTCGCGCCGTTTTAGGCGTAATTCTTTACTTCTGGACATGGCTTTAATATTTTCATAATCTTTTAAAATTCTTATCTATTATTGAGTACTCTATACCTAATTGTGCCTATTTCTGCAATGCAATAAATTGATTTGGACTTCAACGACTGCTTGTTTATTAAGATGTTTGCTTTACATTTCACCGAAACCATGATATATATATATGTGATATTTTAATTTTTTAACTTTCCTAAATAATCTTAACGATACCTCATTTTAAATACTTCTACTTTCAACATAATTAACGCACTACAACTTTCTTTTCAAATCACGAGTTTCTGAAAGGGGAAATTCCCTATTCTGGGTACTTAAGCGTTCTGCGCATTCATTTCTGCCCTTTTTCACGCCAGCATGTAAGCTTTCAACAACAATGCGCCGCGCGGGCGTAAACTTCTGAAATCTGGTCATGGAGCTGCAAACAAATTAAATACTTTACCTATGAAGAAATAACGCCTGATGCCTAAATAAAAGAAGATTTAAACAAATATCGTCTCTTCCTTGATGAAAATGGATTGCCTTTCACTTTTTTAAAGCCTGATCTTTCATATATATATATGTTTGTGCTATTGGCATTGATTAAGCAGTATGTGTGAAAGAGATCACATTCAAAGGGTTAAATAAATTAACAAATTTGTCTTTGTTTTTTTAATAACTTGATTGATTAATCGATTTAACTGAAACCGCTGACATTTGAGGTTATACCTCACAGTAATTTTCAGAATAACCACCGGTAAGAACAAAATACGATACTCAACTTTTAGTTCGAAATTTAGCTCTATTTAGCGCAGCAGGGAAAAAAAAAAAAGAACGGCCTGTCGCGAAAGAATAAATATCGTTTGGTTTATTGTGCAGATTATTCCTTTTCGTGTATTTTAATTCGTTTCCGATAAATCTTTATCGTCTGCTGTTCAGCTGCCGTGCATTGTGACATCCCGTCGCTTGTCGCCATGACGATGTGTTGCCATGCCGACCTAACAAATTCTTCTCTTTTTCTCAAGTCGATTCGTCGCGTCACCTGTTGGCCATTATTTCGTGGATATTTGGCAGACGAATAAAGTTGTTTTTTCCCCTGCATATTTTTATGCCCTCCCCCCGTTTCACTCTCTTCTCCCATCGTTCTATTTAGAAAAAAAAAAAACTCTTCGAAAATTTTCGGTCGAGAGGGTTAAGTTAAGATGAAAAAAGAAAATTCTCGCGTCCATTTATTCGAAAACGCTGAAGAATCATTTGTGTTGGAGGATGTCATTTATTTCGATGAGGCCTCCAGAACTCCCGTCCTCCCTGCAGCTGCATCCAATTACAGTTCTTCGACTGCCGATAATGTCTGTGTTTTATGATAGCACGCGCTAAGAGATAGTTTTGAAGAATATTTGCCGAACTTCCTTTTTTTCCCCCTCCCTCCCTCTCCTTCCTTCTTAATTCTTTCACAGCTCTCCTTCTTCAGATTAGTTCGATTCTTATTTTTATCTCCTTCTTTAACTGCATTCTCGAATCCTTCTCAAAGAATCCGGAATTAAAGTAGAAAAAAAGGGCATTCAAAAGAGCAGTGCTGACGAAAATGTGTTCTTTTTTTTCCCTCGCCATTCGTTTTCGGTGAACCGTCGTCAGAAGCGTTACAGAGTTCACCTGTGCGGAACTCATATATTCGAATCCGCTGTTACACTCTGCAAATGGCGGGAAAATTAACGATTCTCTGTCTTTCGGTGAATTCGATAACTCAAAAACACTACGAGTCAGAGAGATGAAATTTGGCGTATGTAGAAGTAAAAATTGTGAAAAATGTTGAAGAATTCTTCAGAAGCCAGTTTTTTAAGATTAAATCTAGTTAATTTTTTAGATTTTTAACGTATACTATTTATTTGAAATTAAAAGAAACAAGAAAAGCCGAGAGGATCTGGTTTATGTTTCGATGAGATCCGGGATATCTTTTCAAGCGGAATAACTAGTCAATAACCGTGACTAGGCTAATTCGGAACGTCTGGTCACGTTAGTGCAAAGCTTAGACTACAGGGTGATGTAAAACTATGCAGTGTAAAGTTCGATATTGTTGTATCACAAACGAATCGCCTCGCCCTGTCTAGGCATCCGGGAATCTGAAAAACAGTCGCTGCAGTAGCTTTAGTACTTAGAGCGAAGTCCAAGTAGCCAATCACCTGGCCACGGCCCGACCCCTCCCGTAGGAGGTACGTACTATCACTGGAGGAAGGATTCAATCCCCCCATTACTATATCCACCAGGAAAGCGAGAGCTCGTTTTCTTATCCTTGGGATTCGATATTGTTGTATGCTTTGCTTACTCATTTCTTTTTCTTAATCTATTTCCAGCTTGAATCTTAGGTTTGTGATTGTTAAAAAAACAGATTTAATAAATCAATTTAAAAAAACTAACAATTCAGTCTTTTGAAATTTTTTATTTTAATTATTTTCTATTTTTTAGTCTATATACATTGTGGAATTTCATTATTCACATTTGTGGAATTGGAAATCAATTTTTCTCAAATTCAGTACCAGGTGACGCTACTTGTATGATATCAAAATTCCATTAAGTACATCGATTAGTGGATGATATTGAAGAATTCTAATATTAAACGATTCTGAAAGTGTGTTCTTATAGAGACCACAAAATTTCAAAACTCTAGCATATCAGGAAATGAATGAAACAAATTCCATCATTACAAACATGAAACAAGTCGAGTTAAATCGAAGTGTATAAAAAAACTCAAACGGATATCGTCTGAAATTTGATAGTAATCGAGAATTTTGGTGTTAAAAACAATATACAAAATTTTATCTGTCTAGCTCGTTCGTTTTTGAGTTATTGTGCACACAGACAGACGTAATTCCAAAAATGTTTCTTTCGGAACTCAGAAAAAAAGAGTTATGAAAGGTGAAGATTAATCAAGATCTTCAGATCGAATTTCTTGACAATACTTACTGTTTCCGTACTTCATATACGAGAAAATGAATAAACAAATTAGAAAACATTATTAAGATTTTAAGTATTCCAAAGTGTTTTTGCCATCAGCTTGTCGTTTTTTAAATTTTATTTTATTTTATTTCTCAGCAAACGATCTCTTTCCAGAAGTTCATTTATCCAACGACTGTCAACCAAAAATTGTCCTTGTTCTCTCTAGAGCATTCGTTCCCTATTCTCATTGCATCCCTCTACAACCCAGAAATGCAGACGATTTATCAAATTCCTGCTCTGCGCTCTTTTTTTTATTTTATTTATCAGCCATTTTAAAGATTTGTTTTCACTTTGTTTCGTTGCGCGGAAGAAAGCAATTTTTATCGTGCGTAATCAAATCTGCATATTTCTTGGAAATAGGGGAACAGATTTTCATCTCGATATTAATGCACGTTGGATTCATTTCAAAAATCCTTTTACTTTCCTTATTTCTTTTTTATTCAGTTGGCATCGGTATAATTGAATAAAAACGGATGGAACATTCATCAGAAGTTTGTTTTTGAACTTAGAAGCTCTATGCTTCGTAAATGTAAATTCTCGGTAAATGAATACAGTGTCGGACCGAGGGGTTTGGGAGATATAGATTTCCCGGTATCTATTTACCCTCGCTACTCCCTGAATGAATGAGTATTATACTGAAGTATTATTTCATGTAAAAATTATATTTTCTTAGAAATACCAACATTTTTTTAAAAATATGGCATAAACTATACATTTGAGTGTAGTCGATTATAATTTTAAATAAAAATGATAATATTCTTTCTCCCAGGGATTAAAGTTCGTATCTAAAGGATTATTCCGTCAGGAATTGAAGATGTTACCATGAAATAGGAATAGTTTTTCTTTTCATGTAAATCAGTTTTTAAATTAAAGTGATCTTTTGTAAAATATAGTTCATATATATATTTCCTCGTATTCTGCATCAATTATGTTTACACAGTTAAAATTACAGGATGTTCTTTCAATAGAATACTTTCCTCAATGATATTCTACGTGGAGTGAAATCACATTTTGTGATGGGAGTAATTAATTTACTTTTAATTTTAATATTTTTACCCTTTCTACTGCTTTAACTTTCACGCTTGGGGTTTTGGAAAGCTGCTATTAAAGCTAATTTTTCTCAACTTTTAAATGCTTTTAATTCTGTGACAGGGTTGCTATATCAAAATAGCAAAATAAGGCAAAACCTTCTTAAAAATAAGGCCAAATTTGACAAATTGACTGAAAACCTCATTTGATATTAGAAAAAGAGGCTATCCTTCATGAAAACGAATCCCACTTGATAGGCATATGCTCAATGCTCTATTATTAAACTAAAATTTAAGTGAAAGAAATTTAAAACATCCTTTTTCTATTCAGGAGCTATTTCGTTTGACAGCTCATTTGGTATCATTTGAAATGTGTGATATCAAAAATGTATTAAAAAGCAATAGAATAAGTAATTAAAAATTGTTCTAAAAGTCATTTACGAAAATAAAGCCGAAAAGGGCTCAAAATAAATTTAAGGCCAAGGTCTTTAAAAAAAGGCGAAATTGCCATAATTTGGCCTTTAAAAGGCCAATATAGCAACCCTGTTCGTGACAGAAAACTTATGTGAGTGGATATTTTTAGAATTATTTATTTATTTAAAGAAAAGCACACTGCAGACATAACTCCATTTATAGTCTGATCACGGATTCCGAGACTACCACATTTAGACGATTATACGCCGGAAAGGGGTGTCAGGCAATGAGTCATATGAGCGCATTTCCGGAGTTCTTTATTAGATCACGCTCAGTAAAATGTAAACATCACCCTTCCATTCGTCAATTTCCCCCTATTTTGATGGAAAATAACTCCGCCCGGCGCATGCGCAAAAGGTTTCCGAATCCATTGTTATACAATAGATGACGCTCAGTAAAATGTAAACATCACCCTTCCATTCATCACTGTCCCACAATTTGGAGGGAAATGACTCCGCCCGGCGCATGCGCAAAAGCGCGGAAGGTTTCCGAATCCATTGCTATACAACACAGAGTGCCATAAATAACTAACACTCAATGAACAAAAGCCAGAACGAGTGAATCACAAAGACGTTAAAAAAATGCACTAGAAAATAAAAAGTTGAACACAGAGAATATAAAAATTGAATACACAAAAACATAAAAAATTTTCAAACGCACATATAATTAAAAACGAAAACAGACAATCACGAAAACATTAAAACAAACTATGATTCTAAAAGTCGTATTTTTAAAAAAAATTAAAGCATGATGTCAAAAGACCATTTCAAAAAGGCAATGATTAAAAACTTATATACACGCAAGTACCAAATCCCTAAAAACACATAGGGAGTTTAAAAGTTTAACGGAGAGAATACACACGATAGATAAGTTAATAAAAGAGTTTTTTAAGATGTTAATAGTGATGACGGTTATTACGAAAGTAACCGTTTTTCGGTTATTCAATTTTTTTTTTTAATCTCCGTTTTAACCTAGCGGTTATAACCACTCAAAATAACCCGTTTTCGGTTTTTTTAAATAGAAAAACCACCGTTTGTAGACATAATTTTTTATTAATATTGTTTTTACAGGAAATCAATCCATTGGCCAATATTTATCTGTTCATAAAGACTTTTTCAGTAATCTGCCAACCAACAGACGCCTGGAGGAATCGTTTGTCCTTGGTTGGCAAAAGATGATGAAATTCAAAGCTTCATAACTTGGCAAATTTTAACCTAATCGAGACTAAAATCGAGCCTATCGTCCGATCGGGTTTTTTTACCCGGTTACTGGATTTAAAATAATAAACGGTTATAACCAAGGCAAAAAATAACCGAAAAAACCGGT
>BGPR01002099.1:8740-29135 GCA_013235015.1 Araneus ventricosus
TTCTCATCTTTACAATCATGATATTTACATTTATAAAAGAAGGTAAGTTAAATAAAAGGGACAGACAAATGACAGCTATTTTAACCATTTCCAAGGCCGTGGTAAGTATACTTTACCACCACTTCACCAATTTTTAAATTATTAATTTAAAAATTAATTAATTATTTAATTTTAATTAATTAAATTCACCAAATTTTAAGGTTGGCGTAAGTTCTCACTAATTTTTTGATGAAACAAAAACCTAGATGTTCCTATTTCTTTTCTCAAACCGTAACGAAGTGTCTGGACTTGATAATTAATTATTAATTAGAAAAATTAATTATCAAAAAAATTACTGTCATCGAATGCGCTAAATGAATTTATTTTCTTAAATTCATTTCAATCCCAAAGTTATTTTATTATACTACTACTGGAAAAAATTGCCCTTTAAAGGGTTACAACAAAAATTATGAAATGAACCCGCGCTTTTCAAGAATTTCCTCATCTCAATGTAAAACTCCATAAACAATTATCTTTTTTCCGTCATCAAATGACTCAACGTCCCTTGATGACATTCCCCTTAGTTCTCCTCGCCAAACACATCCCAAAATGATGTAAAGCGCCTTCAAAGTGTCAGATGATGTGACAGAAACAGTAGTTCTCGTAATTTCTTAAGAGGACGCTCTCAGAGCGTACAACCCATCAGCATAAATTACAATTGTCCTAAGTATTTTGGCGTCTCATCGGCGGAGAGGTAAACGCCACTTGCGCCACTCTCAAGTGGTGACACTTTGCCGGGAGCAGCTCACTTTTGTAAAACACCCGGTTGTTAATATTCAGTGTGAAAGTAAATTATTTTTGAAAAGGGACAGGCAGTTTGGAAATTGGAATTGTATTTATGTTTGGCATCGTGGGGTTTAATTAACGTTATTGTTTTGATAGATTTCGAAATATATTTTAACAGATAAATGTTTTATCACAATGTGTATTATCAAAAAAGCGAGACAACAATTTATAATTTTCTCTTTATTAATAAAAAATTTTGTTTTACTTGCCGCACAATAAAAGGTATATTTTAATAAATTTAGTTTCGGTCAGAAATTTAATAAAATCTTTATTAATATAAAATTCTGTTTTACTTGTACAATAAAAGGCATATTTTAATAAATTTAGTTTCGGTCAGAAATTTAATTTCGCTGATTGAATTTAATATAGGTCAAGAACTGTTTCATTTTATTGTGTCAAAGAAAATACTTCATAAACTTAGTTGAATAAAAATTGTTATTTTAATATTTCGTGAATGAATATTAAATAAATTTCACTATTTTATAATACAATGCTGGGTACTCATTTTTGAAAATATCGCTTGCTTCTGTTTTGAGAATATTTACTGCATAATTATCATCTGTTAGATGTATAAACAATATTTCTGCCATTTAATCTAAATATGTGATTAATTCGAGTTATGAATTTGATGATTCTACGTAGTTTATTTTTCCAGTTAATTAATTTTCTAAAAGATATTAAACTTTAATATTAGACAGTTTTTTTTTTAATGATGCCTTACATATTTTTAAAAAGTGGTTCACAGCAATGAATAAAAATTTACCATTACAGATAATTAAGGGTATTTTCCAATTTGGAGTATACAAGTATACTCCAAAGTAGTATGTATGTATACTTGTTTCTATACAAGTATACATACGCTGCTGTATCGCTTTTAGTCGTTCGCCAGAAGAATTAAAAAGTTATGGTGCAGCTATATTTTTATTCAATTTGTTTAATTTTTTTATTATTATTTTGATTTGGTAAATACAGTAAAACTTAATTAAGCGGCCACCCTTGTATAGCGACCACTCTCTCAATGGCCACTTTTGTTTGGCTCGGAATTTTTGGCCATAGATATAATGGTAAAATAATCTCGAGGAGTGACGACTCAGACCCCTCTGAGTGGCTGGACTGGTCGCCCGTTCAACTTCAATGAAATTCATCCATTTCGTTTCTCTGACCTAGGACCTTTTAGTGTGAGAAATGGGAGGAAGAAAGAATAAAAAGTACATATACACTTCAAAACAACACCGGAAATCAGATCGAAATTAATCATTCATTTCCCAATGTGAAGAGAAAAGTGAATTTCGGCTCAAGAATTCATTTATGCCTTGGGTCACCGATTCCGACTCTGACAAAGAAGCTGTTGATATGGGTTGCAACCATCAGCAAATGAAACTTTCAGCTCAATCAACTGTAGGAAAAATAGATGATACTAGGGTGTTACACCCCTTACTCGCTCCGCTCGTCAACCCCCAAGAGTGTGATTCTTGGGGATTCTTCAAGTTGTGATTCTTTGGGATCTTTTGGATCCCACAAGTTGTGATTCTTTTTTGAGATCACTACGTGATCCCAGCTCGCTCGTCATACAGTTATGAGTGTCTGCTAGTAATAGAAAATTATAAATATATGAATTACTAAAAGTAAATTTAAATTATTTGAAATAGCATAGATTACTAACATTAATTTTTCATCAATTACTAAAAAACTAAATCATCATTTTCTAAAATTAAAATTTTCTGGTTTCAGATATATATATGAATGTTAGAAAGAAATTTAAATGCGAAAATGTATAATTATAAGATGTTTACAAATAAAAATTATTTACATCAATCAGAAATTAGGCATTTAAAACTTCTTGGTACTCACAATTGAATATTTCTTCAACAGTTTCATTAGCCAACATTTCATTCCAGCAAACTTCTTAATATCCACGCTTCTCAATGAATTGTTGATCAGAAAAGCTTCACCTCTGCATACACACTCACTGCAAAAATTAAGAGCCAAGAAAATTATAACTTTTTTCTCTGGGTAGTAGTTATTCGTGTGTTAAAACCTCAGAAAATTTGAGTTACGAAAGATGATTTAACCAATTTCACAAACCTTTAGATTAAAAAGGACAGTTTAAGGTGACAAATGGCTTTAAACATGTTCAGATTAATTATTCAAAATTATAACCCATAATAATTTACTTTTACCTTTATAAAATTATCAAAATAGCCTTCTTTCAAAATTTTTTAAAAATTCTAAAATTCCTTCTTTTTACACCAAAATTTTAAACATGCCTTTTTCCCACTGCAACAATGCTCAAAAAAGCTTCGCCATACGTATAAAGAAGATCCTGTCATAGTCCCACAACTATGTTCCTGTAGCTCGGCAACTTCGCTCCGTACACAAACCAGCGGGAGTGGTCTCCCCTAAACTTTCTCGTATACTCCTAACACAAGTAGAGAAAACTAGAATAATAAAAGATGTCAAAAAAACTTCCGTCGCAAGTAAACCAAAGTTGGAACCACGCGTGGTTTGAAGGATCAAAACAAATTCAAATCCCCTGCGCATTCTTTTGCGCAACAGGACCTGGCGAGACGCCCTAAATGTTTGCTGCCTTACAAAATCGCACCAGAATTGGTTTTTGGCAAACTGCTAAGTTTTCGTCCCTTCTTCTTTGCACAGGCATTGCCACCAGTAGGCATGCGCAGGGAGTTAGTTTCAAAACTGAACAAGTATGCGATTATACAGACCGACAGACAGTCAACCCTTTGACGGATTTGGCCCAAAATTTTATACGGACCTACATTCATGACGATAAAACTGTGTATAAAATTTTATCCATATGGCTTTTCAAGTTTTTGAGTTATAGCGTTCGCATGACCTCGAACATACAGACAGACAGACTTGCCGTTGACGGATTTTGTCCAAAATTTGATAGAAAACTACAAATTATGTTTAAAGACCACATACCAAATTTCATCCCCGTAGCTCTAATAGTTTTCGAGTTATCGTGTTCACAGACACACACACAGACACACACACAGACACACATACAGACACACACACAGACAGACATAATTCCAAAATTGTGTTTTTCGGAATCAGGGAGGTCTAAAACGTGGAGATTCGTCAAAATCTCGAGTTCGAATTTTTTGACGATTGCAATACTTTCTCTTTGTATACTTCGTATACGAGAAAGTAAAAAGCTTGACTGTATTTTGTTCCTTCCGATTGGATTCCTCACCAGTTTCATTCGACCTATCGTCTCGTTTTCAACTATTTAGTTTTATAATCGAACCTACCCAACTTAAACTCATTTTGAAAAATTTCGTTGTCGCAGATCACATTAAATTCGCCGATTCGAATCTAAACAATCTAAACTTGCGAGATGTCGCCAAACGGCGATCAAGGAATTCGACCCTTTTTTATCGCCACGTAAGAGAATTATTTATATAGATTATTGCTGTTAAAAAAGTTCTTACCAAATACATGCTTTGTAAGCTAATCAATCTGATTTTTTTTCTGTAAATATATAAAACTTTAAAACAATATCAAGCAAATGTCTCTTAAAAATAATAATTTAGATTACAGAAAATAAAAAAAAATGACATTACAAAAAAAGCGATAATTTTATGCATTTTCCAATCATTATGACACTATCTAATCCAATTCTATACCTCCTACCATGAACAATACATTTACGATTCATACCTTAACTATAATAAATATACATGACGGTACCAGTAAAATGGTAATATTTCAGACTATTCCTTGTTTTCCATTAGGAATGTGGAGGAATTCAGCTCTTTCTAATGCATTTCCGTGCCCATATGAGTTTACACTGGGCAGCTGGTCCTGCTGTCCCAGACTTTGGTTTAGATCTGACCATTGCGTCTAGACGCATCTATGAAGATTGAAATTTGAAATAAGATGAATTATCGCAAAAATAGGTGAATATGTTGACTGAACTGATTTGAAAACTGAAACGAGACTAATATATTGAGACATTGAATTTGTCCTGAATAAATATGGTGAAAAACGGAATGGTTTTTTTAAACATTTGTAGTGGTTGAATTATAGCTCACGCGGCATTTAACTTTTTATGCAAATATCTTTTTTATAACATTTATTTATTATTATATTTAGTTGTTTTCATCGTGTAATTTTATTGGCAACAGTGTAAAAGATCGATGATGTTTTGTTTCGACTTTGATGATGATTTCCGGTGTAGATAGCAAGTCTTAAAAATGAATGCAATTTAAAATTTACAGTTTGCAATTCTTGTTTAAAAATGGTAAACAAACTTTTTGTTGCTTCTATCACGATTAAAATAATAAGAACGCAACACATTATTATCCAACATGACTTGTTTCATTATTGTGAAGATGGAATTTGCAATCGATTTCTCGTTCACTTCCTGCTGTGCTAAGCTTTTGAAATTGTGTACTATTTTAATATTTTCAAAGCTTAATAATCAGTTTATCAATTAATTTAATGAAATTTTGATTCAATGCCCATGGCGCCATCTGGTAGAGGATTTCACAAAAAATGATTGAAATATTCCATAATAGTTATGAATTACATATTAAAGACTAAAAAGAAGTAAATAATTTTAGTAAACAATTTGCTTATAGTACACTAATAAAAATGTATTTAAAAAAACTGGTTTTTTATTAAGTTAATTTATAGTTGCAAAAACAATTATCATAGCATAATTGCATAGCTTTTATCATGCCAGAAGTTGAGATAAAGTGACCAGATTTTCTGAATTTCAGTTCGGTATGATCTATGTGTTGGGGGAGGGTCAAGCTCGGTCAGTGAATTGAAAACCGGGATTGTCCCGGTTAATTTGGTCTACTCTAACCTAAACAAACGAAACTTGCGAACATTCCAAGGAATTATGATATAGAACTGCCATCATTCAGTAAAGAGGATGACCATATTTTATATACAGTGAAAGTTAGGGCGGAGAATTCTTTGGAAGCTAATTTTGAAATATTGCAAATAATACAAAAATCGTCAGGTGAGAATGCGGTGAAAGCAGTCCAACAAACAAGATTATGGAGAACAATGCTTTATTCTAGAATATTTCGGAAACATGAACCACAGGTAACAGGCGAAACACAGCACTTGCACAAATTAGCAACACAAACAGACAACGAATCACTAACAATAACAGTATTAGCACGAACAAATAGCGCTCATCGTCTAACAGCTGACCAGCTCACAATTCGAATTAGACTCCAAAGAGATTGATTCCTTGTCGAGTAGGTCGGTATTTATACCCTTTTTCTGACAGGATGTGACGTCACAGGAAAATTCCAGAAGAATCTACATAATTTCACTCCTAATAGAGTTAGCGAGGAAATTCTAGTATTTTCAGTATCCTACAAATTGTCGCCAAAATGGATGCCAAGTTTGTCACCAAGGTCGGGGGTCAATGGCTTCCATTTCCTCCCGCCATTCCAAATAATCTCTGTAAATGTCTCTTTCCAACAATAAGACTAACACTGCTGGAAATCGACATGACAGGTTCGTAAAAATATTAATTCTAATTAATTTTTCTTTTTTAATTTTTACTTTATCATATACGAAGTTTTACATGGAGAACATACTGTAATCGCGAAAAAACTCAAACTCGATCTCCTCGAGTCCGAAGGAATGCAATTTTAGTATTATGTCTGTGTATATATGAACACGATAATTGAAAAGTTCTACGAGTTAGATGGATGAAATTTTGCATGAAGTCTTCACACCAAAATTATAGATCTTTATCAAGCTGTGGACCAAATCCTTCAACAGAAAGAAGTACATATATAAAACGCATAGTCGATTATCTTCACGATATTATGAACTTTCACAAAAACGAGTCCTTATTAGTATGAATAATTAATCTAGGAATAATTAAAGCCATCTTTTTAAAACCGGTACATTTTTTCCAACCGGCACGTCTGGTCACTTTCTATAAGACATACAGATGATCTTCTCCAGCAATGCGCTGCGCACAATCCTCAGTGGTATGGGGACAAGGGATACAGATGCTCCGGGCACGAGTCTTAAACGATGCCATG
This sequence comes from Araneus ventricosus, assembly GCA_013235015.1. Lineage (NCBI taxonomy): Eukaryota > Metazoa > Arthropoda > Arachnida > Araneae > Araneidae > Araneus > Araneus ventricosus. The sequence goes on from BGPR01002099.1 coordinate 15,610, forward strand.
GAAACAAAACGGTAGTGCTCTTAGGTCTCTTTTAAAGCCAAATATGATGAGGGGGCGAAAAATAATACCATGTCCAGGGAGCCACTTACATTTCCTTAGTCACTAATGAGGACTAAGAGCGAAAAAATCAGGGATGTAGTGGAACCGAAACGCTATTTGGCACTGCTTTTTTTTTACGTGAAATAAATAAGAAAAATTGTGAAACGTTCTTAACACAGCTCGATTTTTGTTACTCAGGTTAGAGCATCCCGACACTGCTTATTTTGCGACTATACCACTGGAAAAAATGATGTTATGTCCCGGGAGCCAGATATTTTCGCTACGCCACTGGCAAACCTACAACTCCGATTTCTAAAATGAAGCATCAAATTAATACTGTTAGAAAAAAAAATGCTTTATAACATCTATACCTGGAGATTCTAAAATAATGGGACAAACTTTAAGGGAGGTCAGACGTATAGAAATAAGTCATTTTTACCATCAAACATGGGGTCGGAAAAGCAAAGAGCGGCCGCTACAGGGGGCTCTTTGCTAGTGAATCAAATCAAAGAAAAGGATACATCGCATAAAGTGCGCAATGCAAGTTTACAATAGCACAGCAATACAGTAGCATGGACAACACCATTACAAGTCGTATAACATAACAGATGACAGATAAAGGGCAAGTAGGGCACAGTATCAACAACGAACATTTGGAGTATTTAAAATAAGTGTTCCAAGGACTTGCCGACCGAAGCGATACACGCTTCGCACTTTATAATTCAGGCAACTATATTGTTGCGCCATTGTAAATTTGTATTCCTTTAAACATGTATTGTACACTTTATCTGGTTCTTTCCTTCCTTTTCTGGTTCTTCCATTTCTGTTAATTAATCCCCTATCAAAAAGCCATTTGTAACGGTCGCCCTTTGCGTTTCCTACCCCATGTTCGATTGTAAAAATGACTTGTTTCTATATGTCTGGCCTCCTTTAAAGTTTGCCCTATGACTTGACCCCATCACCATGTAAATCCAGCGAGAGTCTAGATTCTGCGCATGCTTGATAAAGATTTAAACGAATCTACACCAAAGAGGGTCGGTTTGGATTTATGAAAACGTATTTACTTGAGCAGCGAGAGTTGATCCACTCGACGATTATTCTTTGGAAGCACAATCAGACATTCTGCCTTTGATTGCCGGCTGACATATGAAAAAACTAAACACAGGAAATGCCACTCCCGCCAAACCAGAGCAGCTGATCATTCCGCAGTCGCATCACGTTCCTCGAGCTTCCTCCGTCTAACCCCCCGGAAGGTAAGAGCTCAAGCGGAAACTTCAAAATAAAAGCCATTCCCAAAACGCCACTTACTGTAACTAATTATTGGACAAGGAGAGGCCATTCCGGTTGGGGTAATGAAATTTTAATGATATTTGTGTGTGAATCGAGATTAGGAAGGTTTATTTTTTGCAGGTGGTTTTGATGCTTGGGTTTGTGTATAGGGTTTTTGTATACGCAGTAGAGAATATTTTGTTTGAAATCGGATCGCATCCAACAGGAAGTTAGAATAAAAGTTGTAGATTTTTTTTTATATTAATGTTGGTAGAGGGTTTACTACTATCTCAATATTAGATTCCTGTTTTGCATGATGAGACCTTACCATAATGGTACAACGAGGGAAAGCGGCGCCGGAGGATAATATAATTTGTTTCGCTTCCAATCAGCATCAATGGATAGCAAGTGTAAATTGCGCCTGAGACGTTGTATAATTTTTCCGCTCCAGCATTATTTTATATATATATATATATATATATTTTTGAAAACAGAACGCACTAATACTTTGTCTTCATGGCGCGCCCGACTTGCGTCCGGGTCGTCTTCACTTCCCTTTGCCTTCCTGTCACTGCTTTACCAACTAAGAATTAAGGAAGCTACTTTGATTAGTTATTCTCTTTGCAAAAACATCAGATTGATCATATGATTTGCTTTCAAGTCCCACTTGGGATGCGTCCGAGAGTTGATAGAGACATCCCTTCTGCTTCGAATCATGGTCAGTTGACCAAAACTGCAATCGAGCCGGCGTCCTATTTTCCAAATCACGTTTACAGCTTCAATAGATACAATTTTTACCAGATCTACCTACATACACCATTATCTTTGTTGAAGTCGTAGAATCGGAGATTCCAATATTTTCCATTCATGAAGCTAAAATTGCAGCATCCACCTCCCCCATCGTAACTTCATTCTCAAGGCATTTCCATTCTTTGATTTCACATATTTGTTTATTACAAACTGCATCGTGACTCCTAATGAGTTTTAAAAAAATAACAACTGACACAAGAGAACAGTATTTTTTGCATGTTCTAGCCTTTTCTCCCGTAGGAAAATGACAAAAATTCCAGCTATCATATGGAATACCAGCATATATTTATAGATCTGAGAAAAAGGAGTTAACTGTCCAGATTTCCGATTATTTAGCAGGCGAAATTAGAGATAATTGAAAGGATAGCTGATTTTTTCAAGCTGGGACTTCCCGGATTACATTGCATTATCTGGTCCTTATCCTCACTATACAAATGCTGCTGTTCATTTACCACAATGCAAAACTGTTTCCTCTGGATATTCCCGCTAGCCACCAAGAGTTAGTGATAAATCACTAAGATTCTACTTCAATGTCGCATTGTAATTCTTTAAAGTCGAACAAACAGCTCGAAACTAGGTTTGTCCAGGCTAATCTGGGTGTAATAACTTTTCATTACACTCCAAAACTGAATTGGGAGATGGAGTATTCAAATTCATTCTAGCTCCACAACTGTGAAGCAGAACTAAGTATAGAAGTTGTATAGCTATGAATACAACAGAGCTCCCATAAATCGTATACAACGGCAAGAACTTAAGTATTTGCGTTGTTAATATACAGGCGTGTTTTCAATACAAAAGTCTTTTCAATTAGACCTATAGATACTGGGATTGAAGTAAACAGAATAGAATTATTTTGAGAAAAAAAGATGATATAAATTAGGTTTAGTCAAACAAAGTTTATAAATATGATGTATGAAAACCGAATGCCCTCTAATTATGTTAATAAACTTGATTAAACCACTTAAAACTTCAAGAACGAAATTTATTTCCATCCAACATTGTGGTAATAAATTGATATGAGAAAGATTCATTTTTTAAATATTATGTCATTATATTTAATCAATGAATATATCTAAAAAATAACATGTGAAAGCCGTAATCAAGTGTAGCATCATAAATCCTATAAAGAACATTTGCCATTCCAACTTTTGATAAGAAAATAAATTAAAATTTCTTGAAAAAAACTGTCACGCATGAACCTAATCTATATTTTTGCTTAAATCATTATTTTAACTTGTCATCCTGATTCGCAGGAAGGGCCAACATTCGATTCTAAAACAAATAAAACCTGCCACTCATCAAACATTTCAAAGCTGGAACCTTCTTTTTCTGACACTTGAATGCATTTCAGATTACCTCACATGATTTAAGACTTTATTTTATAGGCCAACCTTCCACATGTCATGGGATGGATTAAAACTTTTTCCCGCACGTCACCCAGATGATACACATAATCACATTCATTACACCTAATTGGTGTCACCGCCTCCCTAGATCGTTAATTCCATCTCTTTCTCTCTCTGTCACTGGGTCACATGACAGACCTCGCTAGCCAATTATGATTTTCGATGAATGGGAAAAAAAGGGGGTCTGACGTAAAATAATTTGATGACGTCCCGAAGGAGGAAGTTCGTTGACCCAACAGGTGGCTGGACCGTCCATTCCTACCAGTCAAAGGAGAAACGGTTACAGCAGTCATCCTGACAAGTCCATCACGCTATTGCAACAGCTGTGCATATAATATTAGTCAGCAGCGCAGAGTCATAAAAAAGGATCTACTAGGGACAATTCGAAACCACCACTTGAGATTGTCAACTGTTGAGTTCTGTCGCCTGAGTTTTATTTACTTAGTAATTTCAGTTACTTTTTTTATTATTGTTATCTTCTTCTTCCTGTCCTCTTTTTCGGCCGATGTTAAAAGTTTCTATTTCAGTTAATGACACGGGAGTTTGGGTCACGAGTTATGACAAAGCGCATTTTGTATTCTCGGGCAGAACTTGTAGATGAGTGTCGGATTACGTGTAGGAGAGAGTTCTGGCGGAAGCGTCACCAACGCAGAGTGTTGCATGAGGGAATGAAGATTGAAAGCTGAAAAAGACCATTTATGTGGTTTCGAGTTGTGCTTGTCTCTGATGTCTAAATTAAGAACGCCGTGGGTCATTAATTTGCATCGATGATTGATTATAAATTATAATGTTATTAGTGTTGCATAATCACGACAATCGATTTCTGCGGAATTTGTTTTTTTTTAAAGTTATATTCGTAAATTGTTTAGATAAGAGAGTGTTGGCAGAAGAAGAAAACGCGAAATGCAAATAAACAAGTGACGTCATGTATTAGGCCCATATATAAAAACACCTGTATCTTTCTGTGTTGTCATCACGGGCAATGGTGATCGCATGCTTGTAAATTATTTATGCCATTTCTTTCTCAGTATATAGCGAGATTCTATACTTTACAATAAATGATTATTTTTTTACTTAAAAACTCTGCTGGACTTTCTTCTTGCCCACAAACTCACTGCGCGCCCGCAAAGCAGGGGTGGCACAGGGAGGGCAGTCCCCCCCCCCGGCGGGGAAAATTTTTGTATCCCATTGGTGAAAATTTTTGTACGGGGTATCCAACTGTAGTTGATAAATAAGAATCTGGCGAAAATTTGCGACCAATTTCATTACACTCGTTCCCCGTACAGCAGGTCGTGCCCCCTGTCGGGCAAACCGCCTCCCCTTCGGCAAACTCTAACGCCATTCCTGCTACAGAGAGCTTTTTGAAATTCTTCATTTCATGATTTCGAGTGATAATCAGATTGAGATAAAATTGATGAATGAAGTAATTAATTATAGAAAAGGAAACAATATATTCCATTTATGTATTAAACCACCATTTGAGATTGTCAACTGTTGAGTTCTGTCGCCTGCATCGGAGTTTTATTTACCTAGTAATTTCAGTTTCCTTTTGTCATTTATTTATTTTATCTTCTACCTGTCCACTTTTTCGGCCGATGTTAAAAAGTTTCTATTTCAGTTAATGACACTGGAGTTTGGGTCTTGAGTTATGACAAAGCGCATTTTGTATTCTCAGGCAGAACTTGAGTGTCGGCATAGATGAGTGTCGGATTTTGTGCAGGAGAAAGTGTCGGCCACGGAGAATGTTGCATAAGGAATCAAGCTTGAAAGTTCAAAAGGGCTAATTATGTGGTTTCAGCTGTGCATGCTCTTTGATGTCTAAATTAGGAACGCCGGGAGTCTTTAATTTGCATCTATGATTGATTATAAGTAATTACCATTTAAATAATCATGACAATAGAATCCTGCAAAAGTTGTTTTTTTAAAGTAATATTCGTAGATTGTTTAGATAAGAAAGCCTTTAAACAATCCTCAGTTCATGACTTCAACTAATAATCAGACTGAAATAGAGTTGATGGATGGAATATTAATTAGTGAAAGAGATATAATCTAATTCATTTATGTGATGTATTTATAGTCTTGCCGTCTAAAATCTATAATTATGAGCAGGGTCGGTGCAATGGTACCTGGCGCCAATAGGTAAAGAACAAATCCATGCGTCCTTAGGCAAAAAATAAATAAATAAGAACTTAAAAAATAAAAATAAATAAATTATGCGGACTTTAGCAATACATACTTAGATATCCACATACATAGTTAAACACAAGATAGCCAAATATAAAAAAAATTTATATAGAAAAATGTATTGTTTTTTTTAAGTATACGCACCATTAAAATTGTGGTACAAGGAAAAACAATTTTCAGTAATATCCGTTGACTTATATCTTAAACATCCGTAATTCATTAGCATACTTAATAATACATTTATAGTTAGAGTTAAACAAATGTTGCAAATAAAAATTTATTATAAGGAACAGAAGTCCAATGAACAGTTTCGTTTGATGGACAAGTGGCCCATTGTCGTGGCTCTCCTGAAGGTAAAACAGACCCTGCCTATGGGCAGAAGATAGGAACTTGCTCGAATGAGAATGTATTAACTGTTTATTTGTGGATAGATAATCTATTCTTGTTGCAATATTTGAATTAACTCTTCAATGACCTGAATTTGGAAGCTTGTCTTGTTCAGAGGATGAAACTTCATCGTTTCAACCTTTCTTATCGAAATCAGAATCCAAAGTCTGACTGCGAAATCTCGCTACCTGAAAATTTGAAATTGTGACCACGACCTTAAGAAGCCTTGAATTAAATCAAAATCCGACATTTTAAGAAATAATATTATAAAAACTATACTTTGTATATGTTATATTTTGCAAGGTATATAAAATATCATATTTTGTATAGAAGAAAAATTCAAATCATCTTGACTCTTAAAACAAATTAATTCTAAGTCAAGCCGACTGAAGCAACACATACCAACTTTTAGAAAGGCTAGCAACGTATATATAGACTAACTATATTATCCCGAGGCTGGGGCCTTTCGTTTTCCATACATATTTAGATGTGGCTCCGTATTCAGCTATAGGAACGTCCCTTTTTGAAGCAACAAGAGCGCTAGTTTGGGGCGGACTTCGTAGTTTTGACCCGACGACAAGGCCGACACCTGAGCTGGCATTTTTCTCTCCAAATTTCCACGGCAGATTTTCAGTGGAATCCGGTTTCGAACCTAGAACCCTCCGGCCTCGAAGCCGGGACCCTACCACTAAGCCACCGTGACGCATGCGACTCAATGTAAAATTTAATAAAATGGGCTGATTTGAAGTTAACCTTCCAGCGGGCGTGCTTGAGCAAATTTTACGACATATCGTGCATCGTATTACACATTGTAAGGAATTAGACTTTATTGTTGCTGTTGCCTGCGATAGATGGCGCTGTACAAGACTGTTCCGTAAGAGTTCATTTGGCCGTTGGTTAGTAGCGAGGCTGGTTGTTTTTTGAGAATGAAGTCTGATAGGAATTTTGTGTGGCCAAGACTCGAGATAATAAGAATTGCAATGTATAATTTTCTTTGTGTTAAATGTACTTGTGTGTTTGTCTATTTATGTCGTGCTAGTCCTGTTTGTCATTAATAAACTAAATTAAAAAGAAATATTGCCTAATTTCTCGGCTGCATTCTTATATGACACTACAATATATATGTAATATCAGTCTTTAAATGTGAAGAGTAATCCATTTTGGTCAGGGAAAAGACAGTAGTTGGTTCAGTCCTCTTTTATTCAATCATTGAAGATATTATGCTATTTTTCCATAGGTAAAGAAATAATTTTTTACGTAGCTCCATGACCAGGATTAAAGAGGTTACGCCCGAGCGGCGCGCTGTTGCTGTCAGCTTACATGCTTGAATCAAAAAGGGCAGTTAACAATGCGCTGAGAGGTTATATATGGCAAAAAGGGGATTTTCCCGGAAGGCTCGTGACTCGAAATGAAAGTAGTAGTGCGTTTATTAAGATGGAAGTAGAAATAATTAAAAATGTGGTGTCGTTAAAAATGATTTAAAAAAGTTAAAAACTTAAAATACCGCATATATGAAATGTTTTCGTTGTTGTAGTCGTTAAATAAAAACAGGCCGAGTTATTAACTAATTTTCTTTTATTATGGGAGAGTGACGGAATGTACGTCCATCTCAGTTGAAGTTTCTAAGCCAAAAGAGAACAGAAAATCCCTGCTTTTTCTCAGGTAGGGATTTAACAGATAGACACGTGATCAAAGTGAAGGGAATAATAGCCTTTTTAGTAAATTACATAAATGTTTTAGGGAAAATGCATGGCGTCAAGGAGTCGCTGATTTCGCGCGTGGAAACGATTAAAATATTCTTTTAGTAATAAATATGCCAAGACGAGAGATTTAATATACCTCCAGCGCGGGAAATAGAACGAAACTGGGATTTAAGAAAAGTGATTTTGGAATACATTTTATATCTCACATATAAAATTAGAATTTGAAATAAAATTAAGTGAGATTATTACATATATATGTGATATTTTAATTTTTTAACTTTCCTAAATAATCTTAACAACACCTCATTTTAAATACTTCTACTTTCATCATATTTAACGCACTACAACTTTCTTTTCAAATCACGAGTTCTAAAGGGGAAAATCCCTCTTCTGGGTACTTAAGCGTTCTGCGCATTCATTTCTGCCCCTTTTTCACGCCAGCATGTAAGCTTTCAACAACAACGCGCCGCGCGGGCGTAAACTTCTAAATTCTGGTCATGGAGCTGCGTAAAAATTAAGTGCTTTCCCTATGAAGAATAACGCCTGATGCCTAAATAAAAGAAGATTTAAACAAATATCGTCTCTTCCTTGATGACAATGGACTGCCTTTCACCTTTTTTTAGCCTGATCTTTCATATATATGTGGTGCCAGACTAACGGCAGCTTCCTTCATTCCCGCCAATTGAGTGGCGCCTCTAGCGGATCCGACCAGAACTCGTCAGTAGACGCTCTGACATTAAGACGCGATGTTGAAAAATGACGCTTACTACAAAAGACGATTTTAACGACGAGGGTACGTGTAACCCTGCAGCTACAATTTATTTGTGTTGATCTTCTGTAAATATTTAATCATTTCATTTTCATTAGTCATTTAACTGTTATTCTAAATCATCATTACATATTTAAAAGGAAAGAAGTTTTGTTTTGTCGGCCATTCCAACACCCACAAATATCGTGTTGTTTTGCAAAAATAAATGCAACCTTTATTTATGTTATCTGTATTTATTAGCTTAATAGTAAAGAAAGATTTTATAAATAAAAATTGCACTTAAATTTATAAAAGAACGCTATAAATATGTAATACGATGCGCAATGTAAGTATTTCTTGCATATCCGCGCTCAATGGAAGGTTAATATGCATACAATCGTATTAAACATATTGATACTAATAAACATATTAAATTTCATTATTGCTAAGATTGCTGTCCTTATTTCTTTGCTGTGTATTGAAGGACCTAATTCAGCAAAACCCGCTCTTGTCGAAGTAGCATTGGTGGCTCCCTTAAATTTTTCGATATCTATGAATCTAACATGAAAAAAAAATGCCTATGCATGTAATGCATAACAAATTAACGGTTATTTTTCATATTACATATCTACAGTTCATTTGAGGAGCTTCTTATCATAAGTGAACCTATCCATTTTACAAATTTTTTTCAGGTAGCACAAAAAACGCGAATAACTTCCTAAATAATTTTTTTAACCAGCAACTCTGTGTAAGGGTCAAGGTCTAGGACACCAAAGGAAATGGACAGAAAAATTTTTGGGTGTCAGTTTTAGCAAAAAGTTTACTGGATATGTTTAGTTTTGATATAAAATGTTGCACATATCTAGTTTTAAAAAGAACCAAAAACTTAGAACAAAAAAAATGATTTTCGTAAGTCCATTGAAAATGAAAATTTAGAAAAAAATATCTTTTAAACTTAAAGGTCGTATTTCAAACCACAGTCTTTTTCTAGGCAGTTGCATTTTTCGAAATTCTCATTGAGAAAGTCATCTTCTGAAGAACCATTACATTCTGTAACCATTTCAGTTCCGGAAGTATTGCCCAGTTTTCGCTGAAATGGGTTGTAAGCAAATAAATACCTCACGTCTTCGGCCTTTTCTTGCATTATCCTGTTCATCAGAGGAAGTGGAGAGAGAGCTGTTTGATCGCCTTCTCCCTTTCGGTTTTGTACTAAACTTCTAAACTCCTGACTAGAATTGAATCTGTAGTGAGAGGAGCATCTGATTTTGGTACCAACTTCACCCTTTCGACAATGGTACCTCTTCATAAAAATGTTCACACTTCAACGTATACCGGGAACTTCGTTGTATACATCCAAATTTTTTTAAAAAATCGTTCGGTTGCCCATTTTCTCATAGCCGATGAACTGCTCCGAAGTCTTCAGAAACCCTCATTGTTTTGTCGACTTTTTACTTTCTCGTATACGAAGTATACAAAGAGAAAAGTATTGCAATCGTCAAAAAATTCGAACTCGAGATTTTGACGAATCTCCATGTTTTAGACCTCCCTGAGTCCGAAAAACACAATTTGGGAATCATGTCTGCCTGTCCACTTTCATGTGAACACTATAACTCAAAAACTTGAATAGCTAGATGGATAAAATTTAATACACAGTTTTATCATGATGAATGTAGGTCCGTATAAAATTTTGGGCCAAATCAGGCAAAGGGTTGACTATCTATCGGTCTGTATAATCGCAAGCTTGTGAACACAATAACTTTTTAAGATAATGACTTAGATATATGACATTTGGTATGTGGCCTTCTAACCGTAATTGTAGATTTGTAGACCGTAATTGTAAAAAAGGGTGTTCAAATTGCATATTTGGTTCAAAATGCACATTGCGACTGTGTGTTGCGAGCGTTTCGCTTTATTTTACTCAAGTTAGTATGATTGGCTTTTGACCTTGGCGGTCTACGAAGGAAACTGTAGCGAGCGGCAAACACGCGCTTCGGAAATTATGGCAACCCCCTAAAATGAAACTTGGATCCGACATTCTCCAGATGGACGCCTGTAATTAACCAGAAGTATGGTGAAATCTTGTGTGATATCTATAGCCAGATTTCGTACTCAAAATCGTTAAATAAAGTTGTAGTACCTCAGCGAGAGTAAAAATTGCGAAAATACGCAATTTTGTTTTTTGAAAAATATTAAGTTTTTGGGAATTCATGAATTTTATATGTTTCATTGTAAATCACCATCCATAATTTAAAAGTTAAAAAAAAAGTTAAAAAAATAAGCCAAAATCAGGTACAATGGGATGATGGATATGTTCACCTTTGCTAAAAATATAGTGTAAAATGATGAATTTTTTTTAAAAAATGGATATGTTTAGTTTTGCAAAAAAAATTAAGAACTTTAGGGAGCTCTAAAAAGGAGAAAAAATAAATTATCTGACAAAATGAGGGGTACTAAGAATATAAAATTGTAAAAAAAACGGAATTCAGAAAAGATTGGATATGTTCACTTTTGGTAAAAAGCTCCTCATTTATCATTGATGATTCCTTCTACTAAGTTTTCATTGCACAAATGAGCAATTATCCTGATAAAATATCGAACGTGGCATGTCTGAGGATGGCATGGATTTGTATGTTGTCAAAATATGTTTAATACTAGCAGCCTGTGGAATCAGGACTTCGACAAAATGTGGAAAAAAATGCCCACAATGACTCGAAGAAGTTTTGAAAACAAAATCAAAACAAAAGATACACATTATTGATTATCCCGCTTATTTTTCCTCTCGACAATGACGCGAATGTAATGACGTCACCGGAAAGAATCGGATTGCAGAAATGCAGGCTGGGAATGAAAGCATATTACGTCACCTCCTGCGAGGAAGCATGGGTATGTATACCGATCCCAGAATGCATCACCACCTCAATGCATTCTGGTATCGTCCGGTGAAACTCTCACTGTCAAATCTCGCTAGCAAAAAAACTGTTTGAACTTATCAGTGAAAAATTAATTAAAAAAACGGAGTACGATATTTTAACCGTTCGTGGTTTAAATCCGACAGAAACATCCGACAGAAATCCTTATCAAAAATTACCATAAAAGTGACTATTATTTAAAAATTTCTCAAAATTCAGTAAATTATATTGGAAATTCAAAACAAACTTCATTAGAACGAAAATTGTTTGTTCTATCCGATGGTGCATTTATTGTTTTCCAACGATCATCAGAAAAGATACTACAGCCGTAAACGTGCCAAAAATGACCGCAAACATCACAAGACATTAAATAAAAAAATTTTCTATATTAAATTTTAAAATTCTGGCTTCGAGGTGCATTGAGTCACCATTACGTCTACCTGTATGTGTGCCAAATTTCATGGCTGTATGTGCGATAGATTCGTCTGGACATCGCACACACACACATGCACACACGCAAACATTGCCTTTTATAAGTATAGTTTTATAAGTGTATCGATGTAAATTTAGAAGATAATTTAGACAATGTATGACAACGAAAAGAAAGAACCCTGAGTTATGTTTACAAATGAGCTATGATTCATTGTCAAAAAGTGAAATTTGCATGATGGTCAAACTAGTGGAATTTTGAAGTGTTCACTAAATATTTTTTTCCTCAACCAATTCAAGCTTTCTTTTTTCGGAATACAGTAATTCCAAACTTATTAAATGAAAATGTTATAAATTCGTAATTTCTAAACTTATTCACTGCTCATCCAACGATATTCCTAATTAACTTTTCTTAAAAGGTAAAAATAACCCAGAAATAGTGATTTGACCTTGTCTATAATTGGCATGAACTGTTTGCTTCTTGATTCCTGTTGCATTTTAACCAATGGCAGCTCGATCATCGGGACTGTACACCTCAGTATCTATTTTAAAACTTTATTTATACGCTTATCTCGTAACATTTTTTATTTATTTTATTTAACTGAAAGATCATGATCTAATTATTCGGCTTTTGTACTGAAAAGAACCGATCATGTTAACGTTTTTCAACAAGTAATAGACTTCTACTCCAGCCAACTGATCCTGAGTCTATAAATTTAAACTTATAAGCGAAACTTTGTGCACTTCAAATTTCCATCGTTAAGTGTCAGAAATCGCTTTGGGTTTTCTACTTTTTCCCCTTATATTTGAATTCACAAAAATATTGTCAACTAGAGTTGCCTTTGACAACAGTGAAAATTGTTTATAACCTCTGGCCAAACCGAATATATGCCATGGCTACGTCTGAATTTCTGGAAGTTACATCGAATTTGAAAATGTCAAAAAGATTTGGCACTAATTCAAAATTACATATCTCTGTTGGAACTGTTATCATAAAGTTAGTTTATGACTAATGTGACCATACGTCCCATTTTTGGTACCCTATCCCGTTGGCCCCAAGCACAGGTTCGGGACGTCCAAATGTCCCGTTTTCAGAAAGAGAGCAACTCACGATAACAATTTCAAACAAGAAGGCACCAAAAATCAAAAAAATCCGACAGTAATGTCTAGCGGCCCGGCGATGACGGAGCATGCGCTATACGTATAGTCCAAAGACTCCTATTTCGCACTTAGTTCTAACTTCATTACTGCGCATGAAGTGACAGAATGAAACTGTAGGAATATTTACACCGAATGTCTTTGGGTAGAACTGTTCAAACGCTTTCACGGCAATAATTTAAATCATACGAACTTTCGATAATTATTGAATATATTTTATGTCTGCCCGGCACTAATGCACCGTTGGAAAGGGTCTTTTTTCTTATGAATAAGTTGTGGACGAGCTAGAAAACACAGTTGCAAGTCGCAATTTATAAAGCAACGTTAATTACCTAAGTTCCATTCGTCCCGCTTTTAGGCAGCCTGTCCCGTTGTGCCCAAGCACAGCTTCGGGACGCCGAAATGTCCCGTTTTCCGAAAGGGTGCAACCCACGATACCAATTTCAAACAAGAATATCCCAAAGATAAAAAAATCCGACGGTAA